>JAIPRL010010742.1:0-14828 GCA_025469235.1 Pemphigus obesinymphae
ATTTCTCTTGCTCTCTCCCCTTTCCACTTTGTTTCTTGCACACAACAAATATTCACATTCCTCCTCTTCAAAACTTCTGCTAACTCCCTACTTCTACCTGTCAATGTTCCTACATTCCACGTACCTAATCGCACTTTGAACCTATCCTACGTACTCCAGTGCGAATCTAACCCAAAACACTTTGGTGTTTTCCCTACACCATCGACATTACGGCCGTTGGGTAGACCCGCATATGTAACTGATGGAACGGCTACCGCAGCCACTGTCAGGCTGGTACTGGCCACTTGGTCCCTTAGGCTATCTCCACACCCATGTACGCAATTTTGTTTTCCCCGCGAACATCCGAGATGGGAAAACTCGCCTATATTCTTTTAATACTTCTCATACTTTTTGACAAGTTTTATGCCGGCTGTCGACATGACACTACCTCAATTAGTCGACTTCTACGACAGGCATTAAGAAACCATGGAGGTATTCTTAGCCCCCTCCACAGGGACTATTTTTTAAGATCTCGCAAAATTCTAAATTAATGTATTGCACCATTTTTCAATTTTCTGACGTCATCCAGCGTCTTTTATTGCCAGAATGACGGAAAGGATAAAAAATTGAGTCATATATCAATTTATATTGAAGTTTTGCTAGAATTTTGATGGTATCTATAATTTTTATTTATTTTGAATAATTGTTTAGATATCATTAAAAACCCTTAATTTTACTCTAATTAAAAAAAAATTACATATTATACTAAATGTGATTATTTTATGAGAGTTCACACTTTTGTCAGACGACTTGCGTAGAGTGAACGTGGTTAACAAGCTGTACATCAGTGTAATTGGATTTAGTGACGGAGTGGCGTATTATTCTTACAACGACCGTTGTTACACAAATAGTTCACTTGGCACGAAAACAGTATATTGATACTGTCTTCTAATAGGCTCTATAATTATCGGTGTAGTTATATGCAACCATATAAATTAATTTGCTAATATATAATATTATTGTATAAATCGTTCATAATTTTTTATGTTATCAAAATAAATAGTAATAAAACAACATAGATTTCAGTTTGTCTCTCGGAAATAAAGTTATATATTGTGGTATATATATCGTGGTCATACTGATTCCTGTGGAGTTATCAGAGTTAACAGTGGCCAAATTACGTCATTGCTTATGTTCACATATAAGTTTAAAAATGATCATAAAATCATTTATTGTATATTTTCTCATTGTTTCTTGACGTAACGGTATAATAAAATTAAAAGTCATATTTACAAAAAAACAAATAAAAATAGGTACTTAAAATGTACGTATTTAAAATAAGTAAAAACGTTATATTTATAAAAAGTATAAATATCATATTTACGAAAAAAAAAATTGAAATGCGGAGTGTCGTGAATACGGTGTACAGTGAATGATACTGTTTGGGCACCGACGTGAGTGTACGTTATGGCAGCGTCGAACATTCGCGAAGTTCGACCCACTCCCTTTTACCCTTATCTGTTTTGTTAATGTCGCCACGACGCCGCCGGTAAACTAGTTCTCCGCGGACCTTCGCGTGAGTCCGGTCGTGACGTTTTTGCTCTCGTGTCATCGGTTTTTATGCGCCTGGACAAGTGGTTTAACGCCGTGTGTTTTTGTCTTGGGTGTGTGTGTGTGTGCTTGCACACGCGCCATTAACGTCTCTTTTTTACATTTTGGCAAGTTTCGATTACTCCTCCGTGAGTCGTGGCCGCGTGTTTTCGTTCGTCGGTCCACGGTCGTTACGTAATCGCACCGGGTCGTTACGCAATCGTGGTGTTGTTGTTTTTCGTCGTCGTCGGCCAGGAACGCCGATCCACAGTCTGCCGTTTTATCAGCGCCGCCGGAATCCACGCGCCGGCTGTTTGTCACCACCAGATAAGATTAATTGTTTGTTGTTATTAGAGTATATCATTATATCGGTTATTTACTATTATCTGAATTATTAATAAATATTTTCTGTGTTAGGTATGATATCATACCCCCTTTATATGTTAATCAATAAAATATGAAACAATAATAATTCATCTCAAATTGTGTTCTACTTAATTAATAATTAATAATTTGATACATTTATTTATGTACGGTATTCTGGATAGACAAATATTAATCGATAATACATTTAAATAGTATGATAAAATAAGATACAAGATTCATTCACGGAGGCGCACATCCGCTAGTGTCGCGCGGCCAGCTTCCGACATTGGATCGACGGCTCCGCGACGGTGCGTCAACACGTTATATGTAGTGCAAATAGAACACTGTGAATTAAAATTGTGACGATGAACAAAATTACTATGCATGCACTCCGTGAATCGGTGTCTGGTGGAATTGTATAACCTTATATATTTTTAGATGATACTATACAGTGCTAAAAAAACACGGTGTTATACGATCCTATACGATCTTTTCACGTATATCTGTTATCAATAATTTGATTCAATATAATCACTAATCAGTACAAACCACGATAGGTACCTACATATATATATATCGCTTACAAAATTATAAAAATTCGTTTCTAAATTTATATTTCAAAAACACAAAAAATTGTATTCTGCATATTTCTGACGTTTTGAGAGCATATATCTTGCCATTTATAATTATTGCATAAATGCATGCATATAAGACATTAGTGCATTAAATTCACAGCCCTGGTTATAAATAATATAATAAACAAACATAAATAAATAAATATATAATTCGTGGTTTTAATGTTTTAAATACCTACACGTTTTTGAGCTATTTTTTTATTGTCAAAAACAGTATCTGTAATCTATATGGCGTATACAAATTACATAACACCCGCATTTGTATACGCATAACGTGCAAATATTTCTTGTATTGCGTATTATATTTATACTTTATAGGTATATATTATATAGTTTTATTTGTTTTTTTTTTTTTAATTAGAGTAAACTTGTCTATTGTCATATTCCAGTTTAAAAATGAGTTACATAAGTAATAAGTATACCTATTTAGAAAAATATTTATCTAACCCAACCAAACACGATTTTTTTAAAATTAAATTATGTATAGGTATGTTTAAAAAAGTGCTGGGGCTATGTTCTAGTCTAAAAATTATGGGTTATAGGTATACCGTATACATTTACTCAAATATAGTGACTATTGTCTTACAACTTATAGATATTATCTGCTATATATTAGATAAATACAAATGATTTATTGTTGTAACTCGACACATAGACTGCAATCTGTGCAATATTTGATATGCCACGAATCATATTTTACCTAAGAAAAAGACAAAGTTATAAATTTACTTTTAAAAACTATTCGAATAATCTTTAAAATAAACTAGGAAAACAGTATTTTTAAATACTAATATAATGTATAATCGTTTATTTATTTTTTTAAATTATTATAATTTAATAACTCATGGTCGATTCGTGGCCGAGTAGTCGATACGTTTTTTTTTGACGCACGATGTCCCGGTTTGATTCCCAGGTATCAAATGAGATAGCCAACGAGATTTTTCTCGTTGATGGTCTCTGGTGCAAGGCCAGCATCATAATTACCAAACCCGTCCAATAATTTGGTAAGTATGCTTGTCGTAGCTATCAAGAATCATCTTCGACTCCCCTAATATTTAAAAGGTCAAACCTAAGCATGTTTGTGTTTGAGAAATAAGAGGATATAAAACTATTAATTTTTATTATATCATTTAATAATTCGCATAAATAAATTCACAAAATTTGAACTTGGTCTATCCCAACAAAATAAAAAAATGATACCTAATCTATATTTATATATGGTTCTGTCATTTGTGTATCTGTGAGAATGAATTTTTTTCAAATATCTATGCGTGAATAACTAAAATTATGACTATATACTATATATATATATATAATATGTTATTAATATACTAACAATAACAATTCAACAAAATATTGTAATTAAGGATATAAACCAAAAATCTTTAGAATATATGTTGAACATATGCTGAAAAAGTATTTAAATACCTACCAATATTTAAATAGTGTAAAACAATGGAAAAAGAAATATATACACTAAGTACTTGTACCAAAACTTTTTACAAAATTTCGTAGATATTCTTCGATTCAATAAGATTATAAGTAATAAATAATACACTTATATATTTTTGTAAACTTTACATAAATATGTTTGTAAGCACCAGTTCAGTGTTGCTTATTGTAACATAAGTAATATTATATTTGTTTTTTCAATATGAAATACGTTTAAAAATATTATTGTAATTTACTATCATTTTACCATTGATTAAATTATTTAATCGATGGTTTTACGAATAAAATTAATTTTTAATATATTCTTTTAATAAAAGTTAGCATTTTATACATGAGATTATTAAAAATATCAAAAATAATAACAATTTAATTAAACAAATGAATAATAAAATGAAAAATTTTCTAATTAATAATTCTAACTAATTTAAAACTAATATATATTTAGTAATTTATTTTTTTTTTATTTTAATTATTTTAATAATAAAGTATTATTTAGTAATTATGAATTATGAACTGTACAAAATTCAAATAACACTAACTATTTAAATCATTAATTAATTGATAAATTAACATTAATTATTCAATTAAAAACTATTAAATTTAACTATTAACATTTTAACTTTTCAGCTAAATTTAATTTTCACCATTTACGCAACATGTTTAAATTATCATTGTATAAATTTGAATTTTTACAGTTAATCATCCAGTGAAGTGTAATGCATTGGGAGTAGGTAAACTATTTTCGCAAGTTCATTATGCATATTTTAATCGAAATTAAAAAAATTACAATATAGGTACGCATTAATATTATTACTAAATGGGCACTTATTACTTTAAAAATAAAACACGAGGAAATTTATTCCGTTTTTTTTTAAATAATTTTAAAAGTTCGAATTTTGAATGTCTCTATAATGAAAAATAAAAATAATTTTTTTATAATTTTAATTTTTTCACCGAGTTAAGTTAATATTTCGTTCCATTTTTACTGTTAACTTTAAGAGTTGAAATTATTTTTCGCTAGCAATTTACGTTCAACCGAAGTCTTTCCGGTAAATTTAACTTAACTTATTTGAGTTAATTTTTTTCATCCGTCTTTGGCAGGTTATACTATATAGTTATCGCAGAGATACTGCAGAACCGCATCGGGTGACTCACGGAGGCGCTAAAAGCCATGTAAACCGCGCATACCGTAAAAACAAAAATTATTCTGTTCGTATAGGATAGGTATAATACCGCGTGATGATTATCGGAGCGTTGTTAATTAAAAATTAAATTAATAAAAATGAAAAAAAAAACATACGCAGTTAATAATAATAAATAAAACATGGCGAACGCGTTTCTGGTATATACTTCTGCACAATATAGGTATACCGCTTTTATATAGGTATATTTTATGTAGGTATCGAGGTATAAGTATATCTGTTATATATGGTTACGACTTATGATAATAATAATTATTATTAGTTGCGGGTATGACGGTCGGACAGTCGTTATCATCAGATCACAATATTATATTCCGCGCATAACATTATAATATCATAACGACGTCGCTGCAGAGCAACGGTATAGGACGTGGGTGAAAACAAAAAAGATTTAGTTTTGTATAATATGAATATGAATCGTTACAGATACAATAATGTCTATAAGGTATAACTCTCATGAACGGACAATCTCGATGTCTTATATAAGTACCTAATAATATTATTAGAGTATATTGGATTTTTGAAGTATTGCTCCAACAGAACAAAGTTTTTGAAAAATATAAATAAAAATATCGTATAGTTGAATATTTACGTTTAGTTATAGCTAGAGGTCGGATTTATATTCTCTTAAAATTCTTAAAATATGATGTTTTCATGTCGTTTAAAATAGGTAATATATTCTATTAATGTTCTATTAAAATGCCAGGTATATGATATTTTATGTCCTCAAGAATGCAAAATATTCTTTTAATAGTCTCTAAAAAAAATAAACAATAATTAAATTAAAATATTTACATTATGAACAAATTTTCAACTTTTTTCTTTTTGCATAAGTACTAGCTATTTAGACATCAAATAAGTATAGTAAATATTGGAATAATATTATAAATTATATTATTATTATTATTATTATTATATTATATTATATTATTATTATAATTTATAATAATACCTAAATAAACAATAAAATGTTTATTAGATGTAAATATATTAAAAAATGAAAAATTGTTAAATGTAATTTGTTATTAAATGTCTTACCTACTTATAATTTTATATACATAGGTTCATTAATAATAATACAATTATTTTCATCGAAAAAATATTAACAAAAATTTGAATAATGTGTTGTATTCTGAAATTATCTATAACGTATTGAATATTCTCTAAACCCTAAAATATGCTATTTTTTATGCAAAATAATTGTTTTTCTTTGAATTGTATGTTCCATGAACCTTTAAGATGTATATCCCTTATTTAACTGTATAGACTAGAAACAAATATGTAAAATCATACAAATCAAACCTCTAGTTATAGCAAATACTATAGATAACAATATGGGAATGTCGTGTAATATAATAGATACGAGACCGATTCGCCTCCAAAATCAGTGCTGCTAGATTGAAATACACAATTTTACATAATATTATAAATATGAATATTAAGACAAATAATAATCGGTTAAATAACGTCATGTATTTCATAGTGTCTTGTAATTTATAATGCCTACCGTTCTATAAACAAATCCATGATTTTTTTTAATAGTGAATTACTAGATGTTATTTAGAATTCGGCATAATATTATGCTAATAATAATAGAAAAATATTATATATATATATATATATATCTACCAGCATTGAAAGTCGTGATTATTATAAAATTACATTGTGTACAGTTACGCGTACCTATACGATAAAATATGATTTTTATATCAGATCACACTGATTTTGGAGGAAATTCTTTCTACAACATTTTAACATTGAATTTCCCGTATTATCATCTATAATAGTATTTGGTTATACTTAAAAGATATAGTCACAACACTAAACTCAAACATCAGAATAAAAAAATCCATTCTGGCTGAATTAAAAAACTACAGTCACATATTTAGGAGGGGGGCGTAGATCTCTTCTTAGCATTTTTTATTTTTTAGTAATATGTTAGATAATATACATAGATTATAAGTAATTGTAACTAAATTAAAATTAAATAATTATTAAAAAACATCCAACTACATTTTAAGAGTAATTCACAAGACTTATAAATTACTTGTATTTATAATTACTTATACTACTTAGTAGTCCCAAGTCTTATAATATTGCATTTGCACAGTACTAAATTTTTTTTTTTTCAACAGAACATGACTTTATACTTTATGAATTTTTAACTTCATTGAGAATAGTCATCGATTTTTGTTGTTAATTGATGCCAAATAAAAAAGGAGAACTTTAAATAAACTTTATATTTTTAAAATACTTGTTACAATTATATTTTTAATACTTATATTTTTCTAGTTTATCTTAAAAAAAGTAAACATTTTATAATATTCAATGGATTAGGAAAAATTAAATATATCGTGATTTGTTAGATTTTGACAGAACATCGAAAATATTTTATTCTTTTATTTTATTTAGATATATAAAAATTAAAGATGGGCAATATTAACGATAAAATGAATTAATTAAAGTTAAGTTAATAAGAACTTTTTTTTAAATATTTAAAAGTTTATTAATTAATGACTGAACTAACTAAAACTAAATGTTAATACCTAATTTTAAGTAACTTAACTCAGTCAATGAAAATATTCATTTGTTATCTTCCAGAGTTTGTATTTTTAATTTTAAATAATACATTTTTTAATTTTTATTAATAAAATAACAAAATAAAAATTAATAGGTAATATCTAGATGTATATAATCAGTGGCGGATTTGAGGAGGGGGCCCCATCCTTGGAGTTTTTTTTATCATTATTTGAGCAGTATAAAATTAATTTTGAATAAAAGTTATCCCTTTATTTATCAATTATCCTCATATTTGCCCCCCTTTAAAAGAGCTTCAAATCCGTCCCTGTATATAATACCTACCTAATATAATTAGTTAAATACTTAATTAATAATTTTTCATTTTACTTTTAATTTTATAATTTAAAAATTAAGGAACAAAAAATATTTCTTTGTAATAAAACTTTGATCTTGAGTTAAAAAATTGTTCGTTGAACACTACTTCGAACGGACAAATATTAACTTGTTAATAACTTACGCCAAATTAACTAGTTAACTTAAAAATATAACATTATTAACTAGTTTTTACCCATCTTTGGTAATAATTATTAGTGTGCCATCATTTTCTAGTTTATGTAATATTTGCAAAGAAAGAAACCATGTATTATAGTCGATTTTTGAAGATACATATTATATAAATCGAGTCACTGCGACAATGGTATTTAGTGGTGAAAATATGTTCACGCAAAACAAACGAAAAGTCATTAAAAATTGATTTTACCGTTAAATCGTCTGTTATAAATTATAAAAAAGACAAAATTTAGGAGACATTTAAAAATGTTTGGAAATATTAATCATTCGTAAAAAAAAAGTTATAGTGATTTAAAAAATTTAAAAAAAAAAATTCTAAAATGCCTATATTTATATTTGTTTTGAGTATTGATAGGTACTATATAATATATACGTATGATTTTTTAAAAAGAAAATCGCGCGATTATACAGCAATCAAAAGTGGTGTTAACACAAGACTACTTATGAAAGTCGTTCAATGTGCAATTCGAATGATTTACAATCGTTAGAATTCGATTTTCCTAAAAATTTCCTTAAAACTGTCTACCCAGAACCATTTGAAAACTGGTTGTGCGACCTCCCGTATTAAGTCGAGTTATAATATAATACACCAACAGCTCGTGTGTACGTGTGTGTATGTGTGTGTGTGTGTGTGTATAATAGTCATCGTCGTCAAGGGCTAGGTCATCCTACTTGAGACGATTTTATCGTATAAATAATATATGTATCCATCGGGTTAATAGGGTTAAACAACGTGGTCGCTGGCAACAATGAGCGGAGCTAATGCGGAGATTGGCGCACCGCACAATACCAACTATTACCAGCTATTATACCAACTACCTATATAATATAATATACATACTTTCCGAGCGGACGCTGCATCGCGTGCAGGCTTTTGTTGTTTTTCCGACCGCGTACAGGTACATTGTAATATCGCCGTCCGTTTAGAAACAGATAAGAACGTACCTATTAAACGAAATGCTAATTTTTAATAGAGTCAGTTCAAATCGATTTTTTTATTCATACTGCAGTACAGTGACGTACGCAAGGAGGGAGGGGGGCTAAGGGGCTGAAGCCCCTCCCCCTCCCATTGCCCGTGTAATTTTATTTTTTTCATATTTCATATTATCGATACGATTAATGATTATAGTGGTCGTAAGCAATGTGTACCTATTCATAATTCATATTATAAATACACCATGTTCGTAATAATAGTAAACAGTTTTATTTAAAATCGTTAT
Source organism: Pemphigus obesinymphae (assembly GCA_025469235.1). Taxonomy (NCBI): domain Eukaryota; kingdom Metazoa; phylum Arthropoda; class Insecta; order Hemiptera; family Aphididae; genus Pemphigus; species Pemphigus obesinymphae. Next base: position 9,535 of record JAIPRL010010742.1, read on the forward strand.
CAACATCATCATTTAGTGACAGTTCTAGTCTTAAAGCCACGATTTAAGATAATATGGTTGCCCAACCATCAGTCATAATGTGACCAACGAAGTTAATCTATAATCTAACATATGATTTACGTAAGGCCAGCGTTCCAAGCGCCTTAAATAATAACGTTCATTATCACAGTATATTTTTTTGGCATTAATATCATTATTATTTTGAACAACAAAACAATTTTAATTTTTAACTGCCGTATACTCGTGACTTGTGCGTATTATAAATTATTACAATAATTATTTTACAAATCACAAATTATAGTGATGTGTTTTTGCTTAAAACATATGTAATATATAGGTACAATATTAAACATAACATACAATTTGATGGCTTTTTCTTGAAGATAATTTAATATAAAGAAAATCCAATGTGTATTCAAAGAACAGATTTATATATAATGTACTAGATGTATTCGCAGAATAAATTAATACTTAGATAAAATAAATTTAACTTATTTTGTAGTACCTATTTAATTTTATAATATATTATTTTAAATTACGGTTTGTGATAACGTTTGTGAATGGTGGGATGATTTGATAATATACGTCCGTGATTCTGATTTAAACCGTTACAAACGCTAGTAGTACGTAAATCAGCTGTTTCTGATTTTGGATTAACTTTGTTGCTGTAAAAACTAGAACATTATCATAGGCCGATGGGCAACCATATTATCTTAAATCGTGGTCATACCTAAATATTTAACCGTGGGTATATCTAGACTCGTGTATTGTATATAATATGTAAAAAAAATTTAAAACTCAAAAGTAGAATATAAATAGGCGTGTTTGGTTTTCTGTAATTACTGGGAGTACAAAATTTATAGTAAATATTGATACTTAATTTAATATAAGTCACGGGCAATTACTTACTTATACTTACCATAATCACCGTTTCCCACAATTCCTCCAATTATTGCTGAGATATAACAAAGAATCATAAATACATGATATATGTCAATCGCTTCTCTCTCGTCATACAATAAGACGTCCCGCATGTAAAACGGCAGTATCGCTGTAATAAAATAATGTAACGTAGGTATTTTTGCATTATTAATAGTAATAAATCGTTTTTGCAGCTTACATCGAAGACTCGAAAAAGAAAATCGTTCGCAAAACACCATTATAATAGTAAAATACATCCTTGTTGGATACATATCGTGTACATATAATGACTAATGATTATATATAGGCACTTACTTATAAATAGGAGATATACCTATCTATAATAGTTGGTTTTTTTATTTTACCAGTATAATATTTGTATTGAATTGTTTTGTGTGATCACTAGAACGATTTTATAACTAATATAATACATTATAACAAAAAATAAAATAAAACGGGAATAAACAAACGAAAAAAATGAAATAAATATTGCATGACAACTGATAAATATATTATTCATATTAGATGTATAATAAAATAGGTAATTTGTAATAAACAGGATAACTACGGAATGTAAACGAAAGCATTTTTATAATTAATGGATACCAAATTTTACTTTAATTTTATATTATTGCACTATTAATTTGTTAATTTCATCTTTTAGGTAAGTACCTACAGTATAATATTATAACGTATATGTATGGTTATTACTATAGGGCCAACAATTATATGCCCTAAAAATTACTAAAATATTCTCTAAAAAAATTATTATTGTAAGTAATATTCTATTTTTAATTAAATAAATTATTTTTTTATATATATTACTGTAATAAAATTATTCCCAATGATTTACAAAAATGTGTGGTATTCTCTTTATCTGAAAACCAAACAAAAATATTTAATGTTATTAATAAAATAATAATTAATAAATAATAAGTTAAACAAAAACATTAAACAAATGATAAACATTTTAATTCTTACCCGATGTTATTACATTGAACAGTTAATGATTTGGATAAGTTTTCAAATAACATTGAACGTCGATTGTCCGTTAACAAATTTTTGTAGTGTGAAAAAAAACGTTCTACATCAATGGATGTCACAGGTGCGTATTTATAATGCAACAAATCGTTGCTTGTCAAATCTTCTGGGATACCTTCTAACGTTGATACATCACCGGATAATACTTTAGACATTTTTGTAAAAATATGAAAACCATTATTTTTTTTAAATACATCTTCACATTTTTTGTTAATATCAGTGCCAATTGTACGACTAACTTTACATATTTTACTTCGCGCAGTTTCTATTAGTTTAATAATTAAGTCTGCTAGTAAAACATTTTGGCTTTCTAAAGATGTTATGGTATTCGGTAAAATCAATAGATTGAATGAATAAAAGTTAAATTTGCTTCTACTTGATCTTTAGAAATAAAGACTTAAATTAAATAAATAATAGCTCATTACAAACGGTTAGTAGTATAAATCATCGTGGAAAACTGCGCGTAGCATATCTAATTATTATCAATAATATATTTATTTTTCGATGCTATTAATACGTCTTACAATATTATAGAATTTCATCGATGTATTCAAAAATAAAAGTAATATCATAATATATTTGAATTAATATAATTTTATTGTAGGTTTAATGCCGATCGTCCATCAAAGTAATGTGATATGACGGGTAAATGATTTGCAATAAACAAATCAGACGGGTAATTTACTGTCCATTTTCCAAAAAAAATTCCTTTTTTCTCCACAAATAAAATATCATTTTCCACCACTGTCTATTTTTCTCCAAATTTGTATTTATTTATTTATTTTATATTAAAATTATTTTTCATTAGATTAATAATAATTATATAATATAATGTAAATAAAATATAAATACCTAGGTACCTATCAGTATTTTCAAAAATTTGAGACAATCGAGAAACGTATATATATATATATATACCTAGTGAGCAGAGGAAAATAGATAAGGCCGAATAGATAACTAAGGGTTAAATTTTAATATTAATGTGTTAATAAAGGTTTGGGTTCTTTCAGAGTTTAGACGTTCTTAAAATAATTCAAATGTTAGGTTCCGGTATTTCAATTTTATTATAATAACCGGTTCTTCTTAATTCAGTTCCTATTCCTGCTATGAACCTTGTATATATGCTAGCGATCTTAGTACATTTTTACAAAATAAATTGTATTTACTATTAAAATATAATTATATAATAATATATATTATACATTGTTATTATTATTATACTATATTTTGAAAATTGAAAAATGGGACAACAATAAAAAAAATTATTTTCTCTCAAAATATACCTATACATAAATCGCTTTAAAAAAGCGATTTATAATCCTCCATAAAAAAAACGATAATTCACTTCCAAAAGCAGGACAGGAAGTGATCTCAATACATATTAATAATAAATTTATTATTTTTTTTGCTGCATACTTAAAATGTACAGTATAACGTAGGCGACATTCGAAAATGTCGTAGGTATTATATAAATAAAAAATTTGATAATTTTGGTCAATTATTAAAATATTTGCCTATTCCCTACCAACTGGTAATAATAATAATTATATTATCTCGTATAATCATCGTATAAACATTGTGGTATCGTGTTAAAATTATTTTATGAACAAATATTGTAAATTTAATATTTCAGACATGTATTATAATATTGTTCAATAAAATATATGAAATTACATGATTTAAATACATCGTGAAATTATTTTTTGGAAAAATGTTGAAAATATGTATATATATAAATATTTCAAAAATGTCTTTTATTCATATTCAAGACAATATTTAAAATTAGGTATATTTATACATGGTGTGGATTTTTTAATTCAATGAGGGATGGTATAGCTGACAGAAGTGGTTATACTAGGTTATTAAAACAAATAGGGTACCCACGTGCAATAAAAATACAAATATAATATCAGTTGAATTATTGGATTTCACTCATCGTGAACAATGAACCAAATATCATTGGTAGAATTAACAATATACAATAATCAAGTTTTAACAAACGAATATTTGTTGAAATAACACAGTTCTTATTATTTTAATGTACCTATATATTGTTAAATTAATAAAAAATGTTTTTACATAACAAATTCATTTTGTAAATTTCACAAAATATATGAGTTATAAATCAACAAAAATAATTTGTAAAATTAATATGGATTTTATTATTATAATAAAATATGTTATTAAATTGAAAAAAATATTCTATTTAAATTGACCATTTTGAATAACAAATGGGCGTATGTTCTACGAAAAAGAAGAAAGTATCACAAAATATTTGTTAATTCAAATAAATTTGTATTCAATTAGACAATTTTACCCAAGACATTGATAAAAGATATTGTTAAATCAATAATACGTTTTGTTATTTTACTGTTAAATTAACGAATATTTTATTTATAAATCAACAAACATTTTGTTGGTCGTATATTAACAACCATATTATTGAATTAATCTATATTTTTATTGAAATCACAGATATATTTGGTTCAGTGGACAGTTGTATTGAAAAATCCCGTCATAGCAGACGTCTGTACGTTATTATAGAAATATTCTCTAAAAATGTCATATTTCTCTGACCAGTAGTATAAATCATGGGCTAGGGGCGCTAAATAAAAATTGAAACCCATTGGCCATTGCCCCCTTCGCTCTTAAAATTTTTTTTTCTCTTTCCCCCTTTTTTTTTGTAATTCAATGTTTTCAAAATATTTCTATTAAAGGTTGTTACAATATGAAATTGACCATATTAACTCAATGTTGTTTTTATATTTGTTTCAATGCTATTGCCTCTGCTATACAGATATATTGTTAAAATGTTTTGAAAATATTACTAACATAGAAAATGAATATTATACACATATTTTAGCCATTTTAATATTTGTATACAATATTGTGACATGCCTAAACTTTGTAATTGCTGTCTGGTTTATGGTCGGTATTCTGGTTTTCGGTACTCCGGTTCCTTAACGAAATAAATTGCAGTCGTCCATATACGATTTTCATATCGTCTGACATATCGCGTTAAAAAATGATTACAAATAATTTTAAATTATGTACCTAGGTATAGTGAACAAAAAACAAACTTTTTGTACCAATGTCCTCATATAATTTAAAATAAAATAAAAAAGTATATAAGAAAATAACACTTGATCATAAACCACTCAGTTTCTTTAATTTAAATTTAAGAGAATGACATACACCTAATTTGTCAGTTGTTATCTGACAGTCGACGTATACGGTTGTGTGTATAACTTAGCCGCGCTATACTAGTTTTTATTTTTATCGTGCTATTTATTCAATACGTTTTACGGAGTTAAATTACTATGGAAGAACAA
>JAIPRL010010743.1:0-14826 GCA_025469235.1 Pemphigus obesinymphae
GTGATATGAGGAAGGTGGGAGTAAGTGAAGAAGATGCGGGAGATAGAGTTAAGTGGAAGTGTAGGACCAGGGTGGCTGACCCCAAATAGTTGGGAGAGAAGGCGAAGGAGAAGAAGAAGAAGAAGATCTATATTTTACTAAATCAATATGTGATATAAAAAAAGATCTAATAAACATTGGGTAGGGCCGGGCATAGTCAGCCTACCCTGTAAACACTCCACTACCCGGAACCTCAAAAAAATCAAAACAGGATTTGGACTTATAAATCGAAACCCGGAAAAATCGGGTTTATACCCCAAACATGAAACTCGGAAAATATCAAAACCGTTTTCGGACCCGGTACCCCAAATCCGAAAAAAATAAACTCGCTTTTATTCCCTGATCGATAGATTTTTCGATAAATTTTGTTTTCTTTGACTCAAATTAAATAGCTTGACTTCAATTAAATATTAGTTATAATGTATTAATTATTATATATATAAAATTTAATTAACAATTATACATGCCTATTTTTTTACTTTTGAAATATATATTTTAATTTTTATACGTATATACCTTTTAATATATACTTACATTCTTTTTTTTTATTATTAAATAATAAATAAACTACATTTATATATATTTTCCTTGAATAGTATTTTACTGAGTCATAAAAGACACTGTTTAAATCCGATTAAATTGTCATTCGGTTCGGCGATATTATATCGAACGATGTTTATTTCACACCTATTGTTCCAAGGGAAGGGGGATAGCAAACATTTTCGGGTTCCTAAAAAGAGGTATCCGTGGCTCCGTTTTTCTTTACTTTAATTATATATTAAAAATCTTTGAGGGTATACATTTTTCACTGATGTTAAATGTTGAATCAGGTGGCGTTAGGTAGGTATTATTACAATTTGATTACACTTTTAAATGATCTGGGGAGAAAATGCCCTAGATTAATTTTCTATACATACACAAAAAAATCTGCTGTAGTTTGTAATGAATAGTACCTACACGTTTGTTGTTATATTATAAATTATTATTATTAATTTTTTTTTTCAATTCGACAAATAAAACTTATACTAATTATTTTTTATTTGTATAAATAATATTATAATATAAATAAAATGTGATAATAAATATGAATCGTAAAAATTAATCATCTGTGATTATAAGTTAATCGATCCTTATTTCGATATTTTTGATGATAACTTTTGTGTTATTAATATATTTTATCGTTTTCATAGCAAAAACCATAAATTTGTTAAATTCAATATTATATTAGTACATATAATATTTATGCTGCCAAACTTATGTTTTATTTTAGGCTTGTGTGAAAATTATGATTAGATATTATTATTATTTAAATATCAATTATATTTTTATCTTATTCGATCTTACCATTTCTTTATATATAAAGTTGTTATAATTATGCAATTTTATTTGTGTTCACTTTTTGCATTGCATTCAATTATTTACAAAACTCATTTATTTATTACCTATTATAATATTTATTTTAACATTTTATATTAAGAAGACAATAAACATATTATGTAGCTTGTCAGAAATTAAGTACTTATTATCTTTTGTGTTGTTGATTATAATATAATATGTATCTTATTTGTTTGTAATAATGATGATGCATTTTTAAATCATCATCGTTTACCGCAAATAATTAAAAGATTAATACTATATTAATATAATATGTGTATATATATAATATAATGCAATGTAACGGACATTTAGGATATAATAATATATATTAGGATATAATACTTATTTAGGCTACAGTACTGAAGTAACTCATACCAATCTATATGACTTGTAAAAACAAAAAGTGCTACTCCCAAAAAAAAAAAAAAAAATTTTCAACGAAATTTTAATTAACAAAAAAATAACAAAGTATTATTGTATTATAATATAAGCTATATAAAGTAAAAACATTATTAATCGTTATTTAATATTCATGTAACATATTTTTTCTTTTATGTAAACACAGTTCAGCAATAACATGAACATGACGGTGTACCTAACCTATTCATAAATACTTAACGAGTTTCATTTTTCGTGTTTAATATTATGATACACCCGTCCGGGTTAAAGAATACATTTTATTTCGATAAAGACACTATATATTTATAATTATTGTTATTATTATTATTATTATTATTATTTTTATTACGATATGCTGTTGTTATAATATACTGCTGAATGGGTATAGGTACAATGAAACTTGACAATCATGTTTGCTTATCGATACACTTTTAAACGTAGGTACCGATTTAATTTTTTTTTTTTTTAATAAAACTATACAGTAACATACCAAAGCTCTCTCGAAAAACAGAAGTTTTGTTAAAAATATTTTCAAAAGATTGTACCTATATTATTTGTAAAAAATAAAAATAAAACCATAAGTACACTTGTCGGTCACTTTTTTTTTTTTTTTTTTTTTAAAGTATATAATATAGCATAGGCACTGCAGCGCGTAACATGTACGGTTTGTCGAAGACCATGCTGATAGTGTGGCAGTGTTTCTTAATCGCGCCGGTGACCCGGTGCAATGACGACAGCAACAAATATGCGTTCAACACCCGGTGGTACGCGTTGAACCTGATCGTGTTTGGCGTGCTGTTGACCGGCGTTGTGTTGGCCGTAGCCGACGAATTATACGCTTCCAAATCCGGCCTGTCGCTGCGCGTGCAGAACATCTCTTCGGGGGTGGTCATCGTGTTGCAGGTGTTCCTGTTGACCGTGGTGTGCGCGTTGGCGGTGACATGCTCGGCGAGCCGGTACCATACGCTGAGCGACATCGGGCGACAGCTGAGGCACGTGGACGCCGTGCTCGGCGCGTCCGCCGGCCACCCGGGGATGCAGTTCGCGTTGTATTTGGTCGGCCTGCACGGGATCCTGTACACCGTGGACGGCTGCCTGTGGTACTCGATCAGTCCGAACAGCTGGATGTACTTCGTGAGCTACGTGTACCTGTTCATCGACCTGGCCGCCATGCTCATGTACGCGCAGATCGCCGGGAACATCGGGCACCGGTTCCAGGACGTCAACGACGAGATCGAGCGGAAGCTCGTGGGCTTCCAGAAGACCTTCGGAGGAACCCTCGTTGCCGGATACGGTCGTCCTGTGCAGCGTGCCCGGAAATGCGCCAAAAGTACCGTCGCCGTGTCCACCGTATTGGCCTCCGACGTATATTATGATATGAGTGAGTTTACTCTTGGGAGTTTTTTTTTTCCAAAAATTTGTAGTTAAGAACGTTGGTACACAATTTTAGTTAAGTAACTCAGTGGTGTATTTACGGGGAGGGGGGCAGATGATGCCGATAAGCCCGCCAAACTCGTTTCTCCCTCGAAGGTCGAATTTCGAAAAATCATTTTTTGGCGGGTGTCTATACGTCATTAAAGGAATAATCTTTGAAAATGTCAGTTTTCTATGACCAGTAATTGTTTGTCACGAATTACCAATATTCTGCGCTGAATTTTTATTTCATTAAATTTGATTTTTTACAACCAATAGTGAAAAATCAACATTTTCGTAAACTTTAAAAATAATTGAACAGAACGAAATATGTTATTGCATTTGTTAAATAGTCTTGTTACACTAACTGCGTATATCGATTTTATATTTTATACTATACTGTTTACATCATTTCACCATTACTTTTTTAATATTAAAAGTATTGGTAATAAATCCGGATGACTTTTTAATTATCCTTATTATTTTTTAGGTTTTATAGTTTTCTTCGATGTCTATGAAATTAAAAATGTTGGTCAGTGAGGAAGGAGGGGGTGGACACACATCGGTTGTCGGTTAGAATACGAAAAACGATTTTTAGCGGAGCTATAGGTATGAAAATACAACTGTCAACAAAAATATAAGACAACGCAACTTTATTTTTACTTTCTCATTTATAACAATTTTTTGACGTTTTTAAATAATTTTTTAGGATTTTTTTCCAAATATTTATAAAAATATTTAATTGCCAATAAAACGCCCTTCAAAAAACGAAACGTGTAGGTATATATCGTATTATTATTAGTATTAGCTCTATAGCATAGATTATTATATAGAAATCAAATATATATGGGTATAGTCCATTATTTGTACAAGTAGACCTATGTATATCGTAAATATGCATATAGGTATTAACCAGCACACAAGTAGTGTAAACAGATTTCAGTAACGAGTACAGTGTGATATTACGTTTTATAGTGTCATTTTATACAATGTGCAGATGTGCATAAAATGGTATTTTGTAATTTACGCTGGGCAACCAACATAAATAACATAATAGATAATGAATAATTCATCAAACGTTTATCTATATTTTATGATTTGTACATAATATGTTCATGTTCATCTATTATATTTATATAAAAGAAAATAAAAACATAAATAATTTGCAAATTTGTAATATATTTTATAGTAATATTTTAAAATAATGTTATTTATATATTTTTTTTATAATATATATTTATTTTTATTATTGCTAAATGTTTATTTTTTATAATAATTTACATATTCGTTTAATTACATATATACAGAATAGATTTATATTTTTTTTTTTTATGCATTTCATGAAGTTGTAAATTTTTCATGAAAATGCCTATTTAAGGACGATTTTTTTTAAATATGACCCTACTTGGGTAAAATACTATTTTGAATACATATTCCGAATACTATCAAAAAAAGTATTTATAATACGTATTTGAAATATTTCATAAAAAGTGTTCCAAGTATTTTTAGTATACTTTTTCTTATTTATTTATACCGATTAAATTTCAATATTTAATGAAAATATTAAGTACCTAGTAATTGTATAATTATTTAATTTAACTTAAACAGTAAACAATGTGCATTTAAATAGTTTTAATTATTTTAAGTTCTGAGAGAATAATTTTAGTCTGATTGAAGATCAGACATACTTGTACTAAAAAAATGTCTTTTAAATATACATATAATTGAAACCTCAAAAATATTTTATTTTAAAGAAACTTTTAAAAAGTATTCAAAATAGGTACTGTAATAAATTCTTTCAAAAATAAGTATTTATAAAGTATTCGAAAGTACCCAAGTCTGCTACGGCAAGTATATATTCTAAGTACATATTTTATATGTATACACAAATCATAATTATATTTATATATTCATATATAATATAATAAATAATAGGTTTAATAAACTGTCAATTGTCATATGAATATTTTGTATATTATTTTATTATAAGATTGGTAATATTGATTTTTTTACAAATAGAACCTATGTATAGTGTTTTTATACATTATAAATTATATTTTTTTAGCCAATATTGGCTATATATTATATTATTACATCAATAATGCAAATATTCAGTTTCACTATCGAGAATTCATGTTTTTACATAATTGTTGGTACTTATTTCTTACGCATTAAAAAACTATTGGGAAAATCGAAAAATAACTTCTATAATGTACCATTTAGATGCAATTTTCTACTGGAAAATGGCTAAGCATTTAACATTCGGAGCAATTATTTTGGTCGAAAATGTGTTGACAGAGAAAAAAAATAAACATCATTATAAAATCAATAGTTTTATCGTTCCGCTCAGAATCTAAAATTAATATAATTGTAGCGCCCATTTTAAATTATGAGAAAAGCGAGGATAATGTATATAGGTATGCTTTTTTAATATGTACCTATACATTTTTTTCTGGTCAAAAGAGTTAAATAGGAGTTTTGAAACAAAGAGCTTTAACAAATTAGTTGTAATTGGTACTTTGAAAACATTGTTTTTCGATTTTCCAAGCGATTTTCCTTAAGCGTAAAGAAACACTGCATTTTATAATAGAAATATTTGATAAATGCAGGGAAAATAACAAAATACCAAATAAATTTGTCATGGTAATTAGTAATTACTATTAGGTATTTATTTATTTATTTTTAATAGTTACACCGAAGGTCCGCTCAAAATAATTTTATTGATTGCAATAATTTAGGATTGCTTCCAAATTAAATGTATCCACTATCAGTATCCTTAAGACGAGCGAAGTGCTTCGACTTCTACTGACACCTGATGTGCGAAGTGCACATTTAAAAAAATAATAATATTATACTTGCTGAATTTAGTTAAGAATTGTCTTTCGAATTCAATAATTTATCTTTGCTTTCAAATTAATAATAATAATAATAATAATAATAATAATACAATATTCTATTCGAGGACCTAAGGGGGTATATGGACGATGGTAGACCAAATTTCTCCATCTGTATCTGGACGTTTTTATTCTATTTTTTTGTATTTAAAAATTTTTTAATTGGAATTAAATTAAATGGCCAAAATTAATTTAGATTTATTTCAAAGATTTTATTTTTGTTATACTTATAGACATAGATTTAAAATCTAACGTTCCAATCGTCAAACTGCAAGAGCTTCACTGGAGCCTTTGCGACAGCATCAAAATGGTGAATGATAAATTTGGCTGGCAATTGTTACTGGTCCTGTTCTTAAACTGCGTGGAACTAATCGTCACTCCGTATTTCATGATCATGGATTTGTTTTTTCCGGTGATTTACGGTTCTACCGATATCAAATTCATTTCGATTCAAGTCATCTGGGTGCTGACTCACATATCGCATTTGTTATTGATCGTATTGCCCACGTCGTACGCTAGTAAAAAAGTCTGTTGAAAAATGTATTTTTTTAAAATATATAAGTACACTAAAAAAATACATTTGAACCAATTACGTCATTATATATGTGTTCCGCAGGGTGAAAAAACTGCTGTGATCATATGTAAATATTTGACCATCGATATAGAACCAGACGATATGAAACAGGTAGATACTTATATATTACCTATATATACTCGTAGGTAGGTACTTATTCATTATTGAATACCTATATAGTTAATTAATTTTTGAATATAATTAACAATAAATAATTAATAAATAAATAATTTTTTAAAAATATATCTATTAAATATAGTTAAATACAATATAATATTATATTTTTGTATTTTTCAGTTAGAAATATTTGTCCTTCAGTCACAAAAATACACGCTTGATTTTTCAGCCTGCGGAATTATAAATTTACATAGAACTACTATTACAACGGTAGGTGTAAAATAATATTATTTATTTATTTGCATATAGATTCATTTTATTTCCATTATGCATGTTATAGATATATAATATAGGTAGTAGTTGAATAATGCATGTAATAATATGTAGTATGTACTTACTTTGTATACTATATTTTCCTTATATTTGAATAAAATATCCCCTATTTAATAGTATACAATTTAAACAGTGACATAACTAGGATTTTTTGAAAGACCAGAGGCAAAAAAAAAATCATCGTTAAATAAGGTAGGTACCTAGTACCTACTATTACATAGATAATTTTATAGTCACTATTATAGTACCTATCTATAATTAAAAAATGTGTTGTATTTATAATAAACAGCCTTCTATAGTTTAAAATAATATAGTTTATAATATTATGTAAAATATGTATATTTTTCTTGGAGATATTTTTATAAAAGCTAAAACTTTCTTTATTCACCGTTCAACTTTTCGGCTTTCTTCACTTATCTAGTCTTAATGTTAACAATTTATATGATCATGAAATGCATATTATAATCAAATATAGTCAAATACTAAAATAGGACTAAAAGGTTATAGTCCAGTGCAGAAGTGGTGGGAACTTTCTCTTTACTTGAATCACCGAAGCCTAAATGGCCTTTATTTACACAATATTATCCCAAAAACTATTTATTATTATTATAAATAAAAATTAGACACCCAACCCTAATATCCACTCACTTACTTATTTTTTTAAATCACAGGGTTCATATAGGATATATGGTGGTTATACTATATACCTATATTATATATAGGTAATAAATACAAGGATATATACTATACTATGTAATATATAATATATGTACACGATGAACGGTAAAATCAGCAACTATATTATATAGGTATACCTACCAAAAGCCAAAATATAAAAAAATTAGGTGTAAATTTGAAAAACATAATTTTTCTATAAGGTTTTTTGCAGAAAAAAGAATTTTTGTGTTTTAAACACAATAGTTTCAAAATGTAACCATGTCAACCATAACAATATAATTATGTCATATTATGAAAGTTATATTGTATTTTATATTTAGCAGAGTCGCTACAGATACCCACTGCATCTTACAAGTAATTTTTATTGTGTTAATGCGCAGTTAGCTACCTGATCTAGTGCAGTTACTAGTTGGCATTCATAATTGTGTAAAAATAATTAGAAATTCACTATTTATTATATATAAAGTATAAACTATAAATATAAATATAAACTGACTTCTTTGACAAATACGAAATACCTATTTAGGCGCTCAAACCATAATTGATATGACGCAGACAGGCCTGACCAAACTTAAAATTACTATAATTTACAAATATTACAATTTACAATTTCAGATTATTGGGACCGCACTCACGTATCTGGTGATTTTAATTCAATTTAAAAACACGGCTTAGAAAAATCAATATAGTAAGAACGATATGGCGAATCATGGACATTGGACATATCCGGACGTATCCGTACATAATATTATAATATCAATATGTATATAATTTAATAATGTTAACAACTTAAAATATAAATTATAATATATAGGTATGTATAATAATTTTCATATATTTTCCTTGTGATGAATACAAGAGGGGGAAAATTTGCACCCCTGTTCATAAACAAAAAGGAATAAAAAAAAAAAAAACCGTTATATTATTACAGATCCATCGAATGTACTATTGTCATAATAGTGAATCTGTTTGTGATCATGAATAATGCATTGTTGTCATATATTTTTATATTACTATTCTCATATTTTTAAATAAATAAAGAATAATATAATATTATTTAATATTTAATGTTGTGTATGAATTTCAGTTCTTAAACTCGAAAATTTTAAATTACACTTTAAAAAGTAAATTAATATATGTGGAAAGCATTTTATTTATTGGGCAGAATACTCTTAGTTGATGTGTCATGTACATATTTATTTGAAAGCAAATAGCAATGATAAAAATAATTTCTTACAAGTTTTATTAAGATGATTTAAAGTGGAGGTTGGTGTTTATATATATGTAATACATAACTATATTGCCTATATATAGGTACCTACTATCAATTGACAATTATATACCTACGCTATATGTACTTATTCAGTATATTTTACAATCCAGAGTAAAAACACATTTTCAATATATAGATAGAGTGATTTATAACTAATCTTGAGTATTACATTTTTAGGTCTTAAAATCTAAAATTATAATTTTTATAATATAAAAATTTCAAAATCTAAAATTTCTATAGTTACTTTAATATTGTAGTACATTAAAATACACAACTTATTTTGGTGTAAAATATTAGCCTTTACTCTTTATATTTAGTAATTAAAGTACTTCTAGAAGATGTCCAATCCACTTTCGACTCATTAAAAAAACAACTCTTCCAATGGCCCTGATGGTATTTCTTTCCATTTGTTCTTAAAATGTTGCTACTCTCTTGTAAGTCTAATATACTTCCTTTTTAGGCACTTTATCGACGAAGGGATCTTTCTTGCCATCTAGAAAATGTATTTGATCAATCTCATTCTTGAGTCTGGTGATCTCTCCTTTGTATCCAATTATATCTCCATCCTACATTGCCTCACTAAATTGTCCGAGTCCATCGTTTATTCATGTATTAAGAAAAGCCTTTATCACATAATTCCAAATCATCCAATGGTTTTCGTTCTGGCAAAATCACTGTTACCAGTAGCCTTACTTTAACACATCCTCCATTTCGGAAAACTTTGAAAAAAACAGGTGCCTTTTTTATTTGAGTTGGAAACACTTGGTATTGGTAATCCATTACTATTCTGGCTCATTCGTACCTCACATCCAAAAATTCATTCGTGATTGTTCATGGCGGTGCTTCTAATCTGTTTATCGTACCTTCTAATATTTCTCAAGGGGAGCATCTAAATCTTCTTCTTTTTATACTCTTCATCAAATATTTTTCAGTTCCAAAGTTCTTATATTTGGTGCATGAAAATTAATTCCATTTTAACTCCGTTTACTTCTACAGTTAGATTTCGATTCTATATGTAACTGTGTTTTATGTGTAGAACCTACTCTCAAGATTGAGTAATATCATTTATCAGGTGTCGCTAACCTCTTTTCCATTCCTAATCATTCAATTGCTCTTTGCTTCAAAGCAAGTCAAAGAGTCAAAGACATTGGATTTCATCTGACTCCTACAATTTTTTTACCACCATATTAAAATCACTGTAGATAGGGCCCTAAAAGTATTGTAGTTTATTAAGCCCAAATCCCAATACTACTTTCTTTTCATCCAATTTGTGTCTCCTTTCTCTTTACTTCTCCCTTGTCCTCTCTATTTTAGACTCGTGATCAACTCCGCATACTGCGAGTACAAACCCATTTCCTGTCCTACGCTACTTTCATTTTTAAAACTCCTCATCTCCTTATGACTACTTCAATATTTATTCATTCCTAGACATTTCTACCCCACTCAGCCTATTGTGGAATTGATGTCGGCATTTATAAAATTTTCTTCTTTAACGGTTCAATTAACGTTTTTGACCTTTTCTCATCTACTCATTCCGGGTTCCAGCCTACTCTACAAGAAACTATTCCTTTTTTTGCGTCCCGTCCCAATCCATATCTTATAGCTACAACCACTATATTCACAGAATCCTCCACTAGATTGAAAAAATAATCTTAGTTTTCGGAACCTAAATTATTTTACATATGTATATTTATTATTTATACATTATCATTGAGTATACCATTTTATGCATTTGTGTTTATATAGATACTATTATTTTTTATTTGTACAATAATTACTTACTAGATTGTACTATTATAAATTATATATATATATATTGATAACATGTATGTATATAGATATTATAATGTACTGTTAATATGAGTATTAATAAAATATACAAATAGACAGAAAAGGCATGTAGGCTAGGGTAATAAATATAATATCCAAATGAAATGTATATAAATATTTGTGTGTACGTGTAAATGTGTATATGTATATGTGTGTATGGTGTATATACGTATCTATCCCTATAAGGCTATAACTAAAAACAAAGCAGGCACGGCCAGGGTAGGCTACAAAACCAATAACACGTGCAGAAATAAATAAACGCAAAGGGACAGCTAAAATGATCAAAAACTTACGACACAACTATTTTGGACCAATGGTCAGATTCGACCAATGATCAGTCTTAAAATCAATATGGTGGGGATAAGATTCTCGGGGATTTTATGCCTTTATAAGGGCTTAATGAACGTCTCAGCCACACAGTTTTTTTCAGTTTTCATTATTATTGTTTTTTTCCTTCAGTCTTAATATAACGTATCCCAATATAATTTCCAGAATATAAATTCATCTATCTATCAAATTCGCACTTTTTGTATACATCAATCTTTCTAACCATCAACCCAAGATAACCTAATTATCTACATCTGTGAACAATCTTCAGCCCGAGATCAGGTAGTAGATTTTGCGCGTTGTGTATAAATAGTATAACTCCATTTATTTTCATATCAAATTTATTATTTGATAAACAACGTAGTCGATCGTATGCCGAAGAATAGAATAGTATATATGCGGTAAATCTTCGGTTTACACCAATTGGTAGTGGACAAGAGTAAGACATATTATACCTTACATTCATTAACAATAAACATTATATTGTGAGTTACCTATTGTAAACGTTTTTCTCAACACGAAAACGTGCTTTAAGATAACGCTTCAGTAGATAATACATGCTATAGTGATTTTAAGGATAAAATCGAACTCTCGCTTTCATACAAAGTTTCACTATTAGGTAACGATAACACTTGGCAATAATTCAAACATTTACAAATCAATTATACATCCTCTAATTATATGTCGCATTAATTAAATTACCGCCCAATCATTTATCGTCGCGTAGGAGTGCATATTGTATATTGTACATTCGGTTTACACCAATTGGTAGTGGACAGAAATCAAACATACTGTATTGCCTACTAGTCTATAATCAACTTTATCATTGGACTTGACCATCGCGAACGTTTTTCTCATCACGGGAACGTGCTCGTAAGATAACGATTCGAAACGAAAGTCCTAAGTCATATGGTTATCATTACACACGCAATAAACATTTACATAAATATCTTCGCCATTGTTGTATCGAGAACAGTAAGATTAAACCAACAAAGGGGTTAATAACTATACGCGCATAGATATACACACGCATCTACACATAGTTCAAGTCGGATTCCCAGCCTTTTCCATATAGTAATCAATTCTCCATTTAAAGTATTTTATTCGTAATAATCCTTTATATTAAAAAACCCTTCATTCATTTACAAAGTTATCCATAGCCGTGCTATTTTCTATACGTCTAATAATAATTGTTCCATACAAGATTAAAAATATCCATGTATTAATTTCACCTATACCAAATATCTCCTGAATGGGTAATATACTGTAACAAAGTTTAATAACAATAATCGAAGACACGACCCCGTATGCAAAGGACCGACAACAACTCCGAGAAACCACCTACAAGTATAGCAGAGCGGTAAGTACCCTCATATATATCATAATAATTTAGTTTTTAAGTATAGTATGAAACGTGGAAAACGTGGAAATAGGTAGGTAGTACGTACATCATTATCTCATCGCCATAAAAATATAATACGTGTGCGACACTCGTGCATTTATATTACTACAGAATGGAATCACCCGTTTCATTTAACCGTTTTACTACATTTATATTATATTATAATTATATATATATTGTACTCCATACAAATTTCCGCATAGAGTTAAATAAATAAAATAAAAATGTTTTTTTTTTTTTTTTGCTTACCTCCTATCTAAAAACATTACTTTGTTACTACGACTCCGCCTCCAAAATAGACATCATTTCTGCGGGTGCCTATGCTTTATATTTTATTATTGCTAAGATTCAATGCATCCGCCACCAGTATCCTATCAGATTTGTTAAAATCTAATTTTATTGGGCGAAATATTTTGAAAAAAGTGCCCTCCCTTTCTGTTTCAGAACAGTTGAGATGGTTTGTATTCGACCTTGTATTTGCCCACCAAATTACATTGTGTCACGTTTTTTTGTATACATCACTGCACGATGACATATTATACGTAGGTACATATTATTATAACCGTGTCACGATTAGGTTTTACGTTCATATAATAATATTACATATGGATACATGTATATTGTAATAATACATTTGGTTTGTTGGTGTATAGTCAATAGTAATTTACACAGTACCTAATCGCTCATATTATATTATGTACAAAATATTATGTCTTCTGCAGTTATGTATGGTAAATCGTTTGGGAAACACGCGAGCGCTAAACATAATATATTACGGCCAATATAATCATATTACTATCCATATCGTACAATAAATACAATCGGATTACAAATCGACTTTAATATAGTTTGATGTCAAAATGTAATCCCTCTTTGTCACATATCAATTACATAGGTATTATAATAGAAATATTGTCATGGCATAATAATAAAACGAATAACTATGTAGGCGTACCTATATTATGTTAATCTTAAACGAGGAAATATTTCGAAAAAAGCCGTTTTCAAAATAGTTTTGACACGTGGCCACATATTATAATATATACCTACTCGTGTTATTATTGTACTGGTATATTATAGTGTGATAATATGTTTTACGTGTCCGACCTCATGGCGGCCTTGTGGACGATTACCGGGCTGGGGACATTCGCAGTAAAACCGAGTACGACGACGGTGGCCGGCGGTCGGCTGTCCGTCGTCTACGCGGCGGCCGTATACGTGGTGTACGCGTTCCTGGGCGCTGCGTCCGTATCCGGCATACTGGGTAGATACAGCCGAGCGGTACGGACGGAGCTGCAGGATCCGGGCGCAACTGCCAGACTGCAGATGTGGATGATCCGGGACGTGGGCATAGTACTGCTGTTCGTGGCGACCACCACAGTGTACTGGTCCGTGTCCGCGTACCGCCGGGAACACGAGCGCCTGTTCGACGAACACGTGGCCGTAGCGAAACAACTGTTCGGCTGTCCCGTCTACGGCGGCCGTACGTCATATCCTACCCACCGGGCCGTGGCCGCGTGCTGTTGGGCGCTGTACGTACTGTTGGCCGTCGGCATATCGCTGGACGTATCCAGGTACACCGACCAGGTATCCTGGACGTACCTGGCCGTGTACGCGTGGGGTCACTACGGGCTGCTCACCGGCAACATCCAGTTCGCCGTCATCGTGTTCGGGTTGCGGCAGTCTTACCGCGAGCTCAATGCGCGGATGCGAGCCGGCCGTCCCGAACGTCGGAACAACGCTTTCGACTATAATGTCGCTTCGCCCGCCGCCCATACCGCCGAAACGTCAACGCAATCTCTGTCTGCGCCGGAATTTACGCTCCGCGATGTCATGTTCGTTAGCGGTGAGAATCCGTTGTTTCTCATAAGTTTTACACATTATACTTTATAATTGGTTAAATATTTTACTTTTTTTTTTCAAATTTCAATTTTTTTTTTTTTTTTTTTTTTTTTTTAGCATTTTGAAGATGTAGGTACCTAGTGATGCACAAAAAGCAAGACCAAGACCAAGACCATGGAAGTCTTGGTCTTGTCTACTCAGTCTTGGTCTTGGTCTTGTTGAATGAATCTAGGTCTTGGTCTTGGTCTTGGTCTTGCAAAATTCTTGCAGCCTTGATTTTTTTTTTTTACCAAAGTTATAAATAAGAATAAATAATTTATTTATACGT
>JAIPRL010010744.1:0-14823 GCA_025469235.1 Pemphigus obesinymphae
TATTTTTTTCCCGTTCAATTTCTCTTAAAAGAAACCATAAAATAGGTTTAGCAACATCAAACAACAAATTTGACGTTTGACGGAACACTAAATTTAGATCTGACTGTAGCGGTTGACTGCAGCAAAGGACCATCCCATTGCATGCGACCGTCGCAGCAGTCGACCCCTATGCGGTGACTGCGCGGTCGACCGCACCAGCCAGACCAGACCTTAAGATTTATGTGGGGCCGACTAATTTTTGCGGGCCCGATTGATTTTTAAAGCCTATTGAGAATTTTAAGGGGGACCGGCAAGGGTATACCTACATCGCGAAGAATGCGAAGAACTTTTTTTTTTTTTTTCTGCTTATTTACGTTTTTAAATATTTATAGGGGCCGGTCAAAATTTTGCCCCCGCCTAGTAAAACCTGAAATGACGCCACTGGACTTGTGCCGATGCATAAGTTTATTGTTGCCCGTTGAGCGCGTGGTCTGTTATTTAGGCGCTCGGCATTAGTGCGTTTTTGTTCGACGCGAGTCACAAAACTATGTTTTGCTCTTGTCGCGTATGTATCTAACGTCTCGTAGATCGTCTAACACACTTGTGATTGAGGTAAAGTTTTGTTAAAATATTTAAAGATATTTAATTCAAGAAACTATGTACGATAATACATTAATACAGTCTCGTCATAAACGATAAAACGTCAGTGGATATTAGTACCTCGAGTACCTATCCAATTTTATTTAACTCTTATCGATTCGTAAAACGAGTTTTTGAGATAGGCGGGATTTCATTACAATTATGTAGGTACATTTGAAATAAAATCGTTATTTATACACCTAAAAATTAAACTAAAACTGAATATAAGCGTATACGAATTCAAATTTTTGGTGGGAATAGTAGGCATTTTGTTAATATCATTCGCCAGGTGCGTTACCCTGGCACCGCCATATTGGAATTTTTAGAATTTTTTTATCCCATTAATTGTACCATAATTTTTACCGATTTGTACCATCAATCCCCGAATTCGTACCCAAAAATTTCATCGAGAAAAATAAATAATACATTTTTGAATTACAAAAAATGGTTTTCTAATTAGTAAATTAAAACCGAAATTAAATGACATTCAAATTGTTGTTCTCCGTCAATTTTATATTAGGTATTAATCAACTTTAAAATCGCTTTATAAATCCAAATTCAACAATTTTGCGTGAATATATTTTTTGTATACATAGAATTATTTTATTCTAATAAATAACCTTATAAACTAGGTAGTATTAACCTTAAAAAAAAAATTGTTCAGAATTAAGAGTTTTAAGAGAACGCAATGAAATGTTTGGGTACAAATTCGGGAATTTATGGTACAAATCGGTACAATTAATGGGATAAAAAAAATCGAAATCGGTCCACCGGGTAAAAAGTGGCTTGCCAGGGTAACGTTACCCTGGCACGCCAAAGTAAAATCGATTTTTCTCGATGAAATTTTTGGATACAAATTCGGGAATTGGTGGCACAAATTGGTACAAATTATGGTACAATTAATGGGATAAAAAAATACCGTGCGTACTAGGGTAACGCACCTTCATTCGCCAACTACCTAATTAGAGAAATTTGTAAAAAACATTTGTTTTTGGTGATTTAACTATTTAAATTCCGTTTTAATTAATCAGGAATGTTAGACGTCTATAAATAAATTAAACTATGATATTTTGTAGAAAATTCTCATACGAATCGATATGTCACATCACTTTTTTCCTCGTGGCGACATTCTGGCAACACGAGCGTCTCGCGGACGTCAAAGTCGGGCAAAAATGGCAAAAATTATGTACAATATCGATTCATGTGAGAATTTTGCAAGAAGTATCATGGTGTATTTATTTTTACATTTATGTTAATATACAATGAATGAATGAATAATTTTTATATAGATACGTACATATAATATGTATAGGTAACATACCTAATATGCATTTATTAATATTTATGTATATGCATATTTGGTTTTGTAATTTTAAAAACAATTCGATTGGTATACTGTAAACCTAATTTGACTGCAGGGAAAAAAAATATATATAGGTATATACAATAGCCCTACAGTTATTTAGGTTTACAGTATACGGAAAAATTAGGGGGCAAGCTCAATTTTTGCACACACTTTATTAATATAATTATAATTATAAATAACATGTAAAAAGTCCCCATCGATATCATTTAGGCTTCAAAGTCTCAAAATAGCCTTTTCATAAATATCTCGTTTTTATTTGTCGTACAACAAAAAGTTAAAGAATAAAAATTGTAGAAGAAGGAATTTTCTATAAAATCGTGTGTAATTCAAGTACGAACAATCGTTTTAAACTGTTATACAGCTTTTAATATATCAACCTAAAAAAAATAAACAATAATACGAATGCATTATAATTTCCCTGGTATAGTGTAAAAGGAATAAAAAATATTTAAGGATAGATTATAAGTAATGCTCAGAAAAATCATCAAGGACTACCTATACTCTAATACCTAAAAAATGTAATCCGAACATGGACGAGGCGAAGCGAGCGGAGAGGTGTTAGTGGAGTGGAGAGGAGTCATACGGACCTCCTCCGAAATTTTTTTAACATTTGATACATTTTTCATTTTATTTTTTAGCATTAATATCAATATTTTTAATCATAACCTAACGGTTAATGAACCACAACACTTTAAAAAACATATATGTACTTACCTACGTAGATTGTGATTTAAACATAATTTAAACAGTAAAACTGGTCAAAACTCAAAACAATCATATAGGTGAATACATATTTGTAATAAAATACGTCGTTTGTATAAGGTATATATAGGACATACATATATATTTATTATCCATGTTTTTACCACATGGAAATAGGAAATGATTTAATTTAATCATAATGAAATAATAGAATAATGACAGTTTCTGTATGTATGTATTGTGTAACTATACATTTTATACAATAAATATGGCATATTATATTGACATACAATAGTTTAAAATATTGTAAAAATAAAACGACGGAAAAACGCTGTGTATAGCCCATAGATATATAATAATAATATCTATGGTATAGCCTAAATGTATAAATGTATGCCGACTGGCCGTTTCGATATCAATATTTTCTATTTTTAGAAATGTTTAGTTTGGAAACAATATTATTACACTATTATGACTTGACGACCCGCTTGCATGATAAGTATGTTCGATATTACAAATATATAAAATAAAATTGGTTTTATCGTTTTTATTAAAATATTATATTATAAATATACATGTGTATAATCATCATCAAATATATATATACACACACATCCATTTTACCATATTATTCTGTAGTTATAGTTACATATAGATATAATATATTAGTATATTACCTTAACTTATGGTTCATACAGGCGTAGTTAGCGAAATGTTTTGATTGTCCGAATATCGAGAATAATGGTTGGCTGGCTAAAGGTCGATTCGCACTATATGGAACGTCAACCTCAAGTCAAAGACCGGCAACGTCACGTCACGTCAACTGATTGTTTAAAAAATTCAGTAACCGAATTACATTTGGTTAATCGCGAACACGCCTATTGATTTTATACTGTACAGATACAGATACTATACAGATACGGAAATAATAGTTTGAATAGAGAAATATAATATTAAGCTGGGCGTCCATTATGGCGAAGAGGTCGGAGCGGCCTATAAGTTTATCAATAACATATCAACTGTAGTTGTATGTGGGTGCATAATATAAACAAAAAACGTTCAACATTTAGTGAACATAATCATCTGTTTCAAGATCTCTTGAGAGATCCCAAAAAAATATCCCATAAAATATTTTTGAATGTCTAAAGAAAAATAGGTTACCTAGGTAGGTAGTTAAAACTTTAATTGCTGACCTTTGAAAAATACAGTTTTGTGGCGTTTAGGCTGTTTTGGCTCTATGCACCTCAAACAATCAGTGTTTAACATCAAATAAATAATGTATGTTTATAATAATTAATATAAAATATGTAAAAATGTTGATTGGTAGGTATAGAAACCGTGCTGCTATATTTCACGGATTTATTTTAAATAATACCTATATATTAAATAAAATATTTAAATGAATAATACTTAATAAATGATTCAGTAGTAAAAAATGCCAGCGTGATAAGAACGCAAGTGTCACGAAATTACTCCGATAGTCCGATAATACCCAACAGCAAATCAACTTGGAAAAATCCGACCGCTCTGGCATACGTTAGGTCGGCACGACGTGGTACCGACTTCGATAAGTCTCAGGAGCACGTATATTTCCCCAGCCCCCCTCCTACAATTAGTTTTTGGAAATTTTTTTTTTTCCCAATATTTAGTATGTAATTTGTATGAATTTGTGTGCCCAATCCCGGAATTTGTATAGCACCGGAACCATGAGAAAAGTAGATTTGAGTGTTGGGGGGGGGGGTGTAGAAACGTTTCTCCAGCCCCCCCCATCATAAAAAGTCACAATTCTTGAATTTTGTTTGCGCGAATATTTCTATACTACCATTTCAGATTATAAGTTATAGTCCAAACACAAAATATTATTTTATAATATTACGTAATATATATCATATTACCAAATCATTATGAATCTTATTACTATATATTACTATTCGATACCATATTTTTATATTAACAATAATAATTAGATATATGGTTTTAAAACTTGTTTTGGTTCTGTAAATCACAAAAAAAAGTGGGTAGTACTATATAAGAATGTATATATAAAAAAAAAAAATCATTTAAATATACCTAGTTTTTTTTTGTTTAGAATTTCTGTCCAAAACAAATTAAAAAGACTGGTATTATTAAATTAGTAATATAAGTTAATTGTTTTAAATACTTATATTGTGTAAAATAAAAATCCATTGCTATTTTGATCGTGTATTTTACGGTCATTGGTTTTTTTCTGGAGTTCCTAATTTTTATCTCCTCTTTTCACGTAAGCCATATAGTCATATATAGTCAATTTATTATCATAGGGTAACCATAAGACTATTCACTCAATGACATAGTCGTAAATAAATTATTAGGGAAACGATGTAACTCAAGCCAATCATATTGCATAATCCAGTATTCAAGGATTTTCAAGGGGTTATGCATAGGCGATTGTTTTTTATGAGTATCAATCAATTGATATTAGTGTGTGTACAACATAATATGCTGTACACAAGTATAACCAATTACTCGCATAAAACACATAGCAAAAATATTTATAGGTACCTACTTATACTCGTATTATGAAAAAACTATTTAACTAATTTCTTTGAGATATGTATGAAAATAGTAATAAGTTTCTGATGTGGTACAAAATCCAGGATTGGGCATATACAAATTCATACAAATTACATACTAAATATTCCCGCAAAAAAATTCGAGGATTGTGATTTTTTACGATGGTGGGGAGGAAATTATTCTATAACCCCTCCCACAATAAAATTAACTTTTCTCATATTTTGGATGCCGTACAAATTCCGGGATTGGGTGGCATACAAATTCATACAAATTATATACAAAATATTCGCGAAAAAAAAATTCGAGGTTTGTGATTTTTTACGATGGTGAGGAGGAAATGATTCTATAACCCCTCCCACACTAAAATGAACTTTTCTCATGTTTTGGATGTACAAATTCTGGGATTGGACATACAAATTCATACAAATTACATACTAAATATTCGCGCAAAAAAAATTCTAGAATTCTGATTTTTTAAGATGGGGGGGGGCTGGAGAAACGTTTCTACAGGCCCCCACACTAAAATCTACTTTTCTCATGGTTCCGGTGCCATACAAATTCCGAAATTTGGTATACAAATTCATACAAATTACGTACTAAATATTGGGGGAAAAAAATATCCAAAACCAATGAGGGGGGGTGGGCTGGGGAAATGTACGTCTCGGACCCAACAGAAATCGGCTACGTGACGACCTAGTGCACGCGTCTGTATTCATTTACATAAGTATTGTTCTGGGGGCCTATTCTCAAAGGTATCGAAAACGGTTTTCGACATTCGTCTTTATCAATTTTATTAATTACTATCAGCTATTATTATTTTAATATATATTTATTATATATATTATTTATAATATAAATTCATTATAACATTAAATTATGGCGTTTGATGATGATTTAGATGATTATATGTAATATGTATAATCAACTAAATGATATTGAAATATATTATATTACGAATGTTCAAAACGAACCAAGACGAGTTTTGCAACAAGATCCATCTATTGGTAAATACTAGTACCTACCTACAATTATTCAATTATATAATTATAGTACCTATTTAACTAAGAGAAATGACTTGAATGACGACTGGCCTCCCCTCTTCGAGGACTTTTTTTTTATACTACGAAAGTAATAAATAGGATAAAAAATATCATAAACATAATACATTTTCCGTGATTATTGCTTAAACTTAATAAATATGATACGGCAAATAGTTTTAAATAAATAAATATTGTTCATTATATTATCTATACAAAAAAAATGGTTACTTACATATTTTATCTATTTCTCTTAGTTTCAAAGTTACCTACCTACATGCTAAAAATTTTTAAAAATTTCGAAAAACTATTTTTTTTTCTCCATATTACCTATGTATATTATATATAGTTAGTATAGGTACTAACTTTGTATATTCCTTAAACCTAAGAAACCATGAAGAGAATATATATTTTTTTAATAAATAGTATGATGCCCGAAATCCATTCAAAATATCACTAAACATTTAATATAATTGAAATGTAAACGTTTTTGTACTTAATATAATAAGTAATTATTACTTAATACTTATAAGTATTTCATTTACATTATTGTCATAAGTGATAACATTCAATAATAAGTGATTAAACGCTATAAAATTTGATAACAATTGTAAATTTCATGGAAAAAACGATGATACAATAGTTCAATAATCGAAAACCATGTTGAAAGTAATTTATTCGATTTGTCAGGATTCGATAGAAGTTTGAGAATACGATTGATCGAAAATTTCTGATTGAATGAATATTTACGATCGAATAGTGTATATTGAATAATTTTTTTTGACAATCAGATTTGATACTTTTGAGAATAGACCCCCTGAAGCCACGCCGCCCGAGCTTTCCTACCTAGTAGACGCTCAGCTTTAAATATTATTATATTTTGGCGACTGATCGGTAAATCGCATAGTATGTGGACTTGGGAACCTGTTTTCGAGGTATTGTTGGTTGACTACCTACTGCGTTCGGATAACGCCCTATTCATCGAAATTAATGAACACCAAAACAAATAAAATATATCAATATTGTTTGTAAAGGTCCGCGCACACTGGAGCGGTGGTGGTGGCGCTGGCGTTATTTTAACGCTGTGTTAATAATACTGCATGACCAATATTTCACCGCCGCGGTGGCAACTGGCAATACATAATATACGATATACATACGTACTACGCGTATATTGACTATAATGTACTAGTATATTATATATGTATTATTTTAGTATAGGTGCTACACTACCTATAGGTATAAATACATTATTATTATATTATTTTATAATAAATTAATTAAATTAAATTAATATAATATATTAGGTATATTAATATAATTCAACAATATTTATATTAATCATTATAGTATTGTATGTATTGTACTTAGATAAATTGTTTGCGATGACAAAAATACGTGTTCATAGTATGATGATAAGATAATAAGATGGAATGGCGTACCTATATATACCTATCTACTCGTATATTATAGATAATATATCTATCTTAATAAAATCTTTACATTATATTATGATAAATCATAAATAATAATATCTAATCCAAAATATATGATCTGATTATTCGAATGAGGTCCCACCCTTCCACAGAGTTCATTAAAACCTATTTTCATATTTCACTTTCGAAGAGGTACCTAAAGATATAATATTATATTATTTTGATTTTCTTATTTATATAAACTTTAAAATTTATTACCTATATAATATAGTAGGTACCTACTATAATTACTGTATAGTAATTAATATATATAAACGTTTTTATTATTATTATTAAAGTTATTAATAATTAAAGTTTTTATATAAAAATATCAACCACCACTGCTACAATTTCAGTGAGTAGCGATATTCTTCACCGCCACTGCCACCGCTCCAGTGTGTGCGACTGTCACCGCCACCGCTCCCGTGTGCGCGGTCCTTTATCGTGGTTTTCGTTGATAAAATATTATTTTACAATACGTTCGCGTCAAAACAGATTCACTACAAGACGTAGCAAGTAGCAACGATATATCATGGATCTATACCGTACGTTTTGTGTGGAATGATAATAAATATACCTACTTTTTTTCCCCCAGTTTGAATTAATTAAACTGATTATATTAAATGAATCTAAATACAGTGAAATGTAGATGGATACTTATTTTTAACATCGTGTATTTGCATTAAGATAATGCTACACCCTCGTTTTTTAAAGGATTCTGAATAGGTAATTTTTAAGAAATTCTAAAAAATACAAAAATATAACAATTTAAAAATATTTAAATACATGGATCGATCCATGATGGATGCGTATCATACGCGCATTTTTCAATCTATATTATTCAAGTTCGTACGCGCCTCGACGTTCGTAAGGAGGACGCGTTCCGCTCGTGCCACCAGCGCGTTTGAACTTGAATAATGTAAATCCAAAAATGAGCGCCTATGATACGCTTCCACGTGAAATGGGTCTAATTAAACTTGTAAACTTATAATAGATAACTGATTCTAATAAATCAACAGTGGCGGCGCGTGAATAATTTCACGGGGTAGACAATTAAGAAGAGGATGTTTTAAAAAAAAATAGATAAAGTATAATAGGTGTTTTATATTTTAATATAATTTAATTCAATTCGCCGATTACGTTTAGTTGCGAATACATCAATAACATTATTAACATTAATGTTGGGCAGTGGCGGACGAGTTTGAATTATACAGCGTTACCCCAAATAACGCGATATACCAATACCGTATACGTGTATCAGTGTATCACAATAGTCAATATATATTGACACTCTGTATATAAAAGCTGTGTATTTCGATTATGGCGTGGTAGCTGGGTGAAAACCGGTCATATTAGCATACATGTTATACACTATAAATTACTAAAATATCAAACTGAGACGTGCCTCTTTCGTGTATATAATTTTGGTAAAACCCCGCGATACCCGTCGTTTGTTTCTCATAAGCCTACCATCAACAATGATCCACTATTTAATCTGTCTCTACCGATTTGAAGGCGACACCCGACACCGAACGGCTATTATGTTATAGATCCGGTTATAGATGAGATTTACTTACTCGTGAATAAAATTACGACAAAACAACAACAAAATATTGTTTTATTAATAGTTATATAGATGAAAATTCGAAATATTATTGTTATAATAGTAGGTACTACCGTACTATATAATTAATAACATATTTTAAAATTATAATTATTCTGTATTTTTGGGTAGACATTGTCTCATTGTCTACCCCGACGCACCGCCACTTTATATCAAAAACGTAAACATTTAGTAAAATAATTACACGTACAATTATTACAAATATTAGGAACAGATACAAATAATAACAAAAAAAAATCAATGTTTTAAAAAATTAGAAATGATCCGAGTATAATATACAATATATTTGAACATAAATAATAAAAATATTTATGGCAACTTTTATTATGATTTGTAGATAGTATTATATTTGTACACATGGTCCTAAATTAGATAATCTACCGTAATCTACTGAATCATATTATCAATAATGTGGGATATAATATTTAAACATTTTAAACACATCGACCCGCGACCGTTGTCCGCGAAGGTGGAGCTGGCAAGCAACACACTCGGCCATTCCTCTGTCACCAACCGGGACGACGGAGCTTTACAGCGGCCGACAGAAATTAGATGTCAACGATATTTCTTATTGCATTGCGTATCTGTATAATATTATAAAATATTATAAAATCAATGGTAGTAGTAATAATATAGGTAATATTAGAGTACCAACATTTGTAATTTAGATAATTATTTTATCTGACATTAGTAACTCGTAAACTATTTATTGTACAATCTATATCTAAAATCAGTAAAATCTATCGATAAAATACGCAATATTATTTACCATTGATTATAATAATATAATATATAATCAATGTATTTACTTACTACCTATATGATTCATTTATACGAATAGAAAATTTCATTTTTCAAAAAAAAACACAAAATAAAAAATTATTTCTTGTATTCGCCCCTGATTAATATAAATATATATTGGAACATGAACACCTTTTTGTTTCTATTTTTCTTAAATATAATTTAAAGAATTTTTAGAATTTAGAAATAGTTTTATAATTTTTCTTTAGAAATTTGGCTATTATTGAGCTATGCAATTAAATAATATTTATGATGTTTAAATTATTCACGTCAACAAAATATGAGCCAGTTCAATGTAAATACAATCAACAGTGGGATTTAATTTAGTATAAAAGTCGTTTATATTAAATTACAGTATTTTCCAAGTAAATATCAAAATAAAAGTAGATAATATATGCATCAGTAAACAGTATATTAATAAACTTCTAAAAATACCTAATATTATTAATAAATTGTTATACATAACTATCCAAAAGTTATATTAGAATTTATTTTAATGGAAGTGTTTTATATTAAATTACACTATGACAGTATTTTCCAAATATAATGCGTAAAAATAAAAGTGCATATGGGTATGTATCAATAATCAGTATATTTATATGCTTTCAAAACGTTTTGGCCCATTCTGATCAATATTCATAATTTTTCAAATTTTTAGATTCTGAGCCAATTTTTGAAACCTATGTAAAATCAAGTTTTAAAAAATGTCGTTAGAATTTTGCGCAAACACGTTTATTAATAGGTACTATTTAAAACGACATATTTTACACTCAATTTTGGTTTTTTTAAAAAAGTAGTTTTTACAATCTAATTTTTCACTATTATTTACAACTGAATCAACCCCATGGATCCCCCCTCCCCCTCAAATACAGGCCTTGCGTGCAGTATATAATAATAATAGTCAGGTACGTAAATCGAAATTTAAAGAGTAAAAATTGCTGTTGGAAGTTGGTTCTAATAAAAAAATAATGAAAAATAAGTTTTCCGTCTTTGGAGATATTATCTCAAATAAAGCAAACCTTAACCAAAAGTAAGTTTTACAACTTACATATTTAGTTTTAATAGGTACCTATAATATCCTAAAATTTTCGAACACTAACAATATTTTATTATTTATAAGTTTATGGCCGGCCACTGTGGTTTGTATAACTTCATGTAGATACTGTGTAGGTCATATTTCCATTATTATTATCATGCGTATTTAGATATTTTGTAGTACTAAAACTAAAAATGAACACTACCAAAATGTTAAATAAACATTGGAAAATGCATACATTTTTAAATCTTTTATTTTAAATTTTATTGTAATTTTCGAAAACAAATGAAATTCCGGAAATTTTACATATTTAATAAATATTTATTTAGGTAAGTATGGGTATACCTATAATGAATTTATAATACAATAATTTTTAATGTTGACCATTTTGTATAAAACAGATACGCAATTATAGAACTGTTTAAATTTAAAATAGGTATGTTTTATCCAAGTAAAAATGTATTTCAAATTATAATATCTTATACTTACCTATAATAATAAATTGTGGTAAAAGCCCTTCGGTATAAAGTTTGTGTATTATTAGTGTTATTAACAGGAATCTGTTGGTTATGATTTATGAATTAAACTATAATTATACCTAATTAAAGATCAAATAAAATAAAAAATGTTGGACCACCCCATAAAAATTCCTGGGTACGCCACCAGTGTGGGTAATCTATTCTGTGATTAGGCCATTAGGGAATAAGTTGGGCTGGGGCTGGGGGTAAATATTAATTAATATGAAATGTCAAAATATGTCCTTGTCCATGATCCGGGCGGTTTACACGGTTGATCGCGGTCGAACGACTACGCCGCGCGATAACGCGTCGAAACCAAATCGAAAGTGTTTACACGTTGTACAACGTCAAGTGCGTTCAACTGTTTCATAGCTACATTTTAGTCGAAAGCGGAAAGCTTAATCAAAATGTCTTCTCCGGTAAGTGTTGGTGTTTTATTGATTTGCTGTGATCAATTACGTGATGAGTTATTAAAATTTAAAAATTTAAAAAACCAAAAAGCGTTTATGGACTCAGTAATGGATTTTAAGAAAAAGAACACTTTATCAACAAATCTTTTAAAAGAGATTTCTGTAGAAGATCAAAAAAATTTCTTTAATCATTTAATAATGGACGAAGAGAAGTTTTTATATCTTCTAGAAAAAGTATACTTATTCTTATATCAAAAAGAAAAATATTAACATGCAAGAAGCACTGTCAGAAAAATTGAGGCTAGAAATAGTATTACGAATTTTAGCTACCGGTGATAGTATGTAAGTAGGTATACTACTTGATCGCCTCGTTGTTTACGATTTTGTATGTGGCAATGTATTTTGTCATGTGGCAACGATTAAATTGTTAAAATTGATCAGAAGTAGACTGCTTTTCGACTTTAATCGAATTGAATCACTTAGTCGTGCGACCAAGTCGAAAATGAGTTTACACATTCGATTTCACCGCATGGCAACAGTCGTTCGACCACAATCGACTCGTGTAAACCCGCCTTTATCTTCCAAGGCCGTTCTCTGACGAGTCTGACGAAACGTTCGCGGCAGCCGAGCCGAAGCATCCTATATATTATAGATTAGGTACTTACGCGCGCGCGGCGGAGTAACAATAGTATTTCCCCCAAAACATTTATTTAAATATTAAAAAAATACTATTTACATGATATATACCTATGATTATTATGATTAAATGTCAATAACAACAGTTACACAACGTAATATTCAAATTAATACTTTTATTTTAGTAATTCGCATATTTTTATGATGTAGATAGGTACCCTAAATGAGTGTACTTATTTTTATCATCCTAGAATTTTAAATAATTATATCGATTTTTTTATTAAAAACACTGAGTAATGAGTAATACAGGTATTATCATTAACTATAAATTAGTAATTACTAATTTATAATCAATGGTATTATGTACCTACGTATAGTATATTAGGCTGCATACGAGTTCCGTCTCGATCGAAATTTTTTATACCAATTCCGTCCCGGCAAAAAAAAAAAAGAACATACCGATTCCGTCCCGTCTAAAAGAAAGGTATATAATATATAATGTAATCCTAAGAGGACGTGATACCCCCCGATTTCTAGTGTAAAAAAATGTCTACGCACAATGACGATAATTCGTTTCACAGTAGCTTAAGAATAAAACACCTTCCTATTATATAATCGAAAGTTAACAAAATTTTGTAGGGAATGTCATATCTTTTTTTTTAAAAGAATGCTTATGAAAAAAGTTACAACAGTTAAAAAAACTAAAAAAGATTTTTGAATGTTAGATTGTATGCTAAATATTTAGTTTACCTATTGAAAATAGGTGTTTTTGCTCTTAAACCACTAGGGAACTAGCAATCGTAATTTTCCGTAGGTATGTTTTATGTCGTAATTTTCAATTTATATGGCCATCATGTACTGCTTCTAGTGGTATATTATTATACAGCACGTAAAATTGGCCTTACGGCCAATTAATAATAAAGTAGATTTATTTTTGAATTATTTGTTAGATAATTATAATTCGCCTGAATCAAAATTTTCATCTAGTATGTGGGCTAATTTTACCCATAGTACATTACGCACCACTAACAGTTGTGAATTGTTCCATTTAAAATTTAATAAAATGTTTTATAATACTTCCCCAAATATATATCAATGTATTGAACCATTGAAATATGTACAACAAGATTCGTAGGTATATAAAATTAATAAGTACGATAAAACGAAGGAAAATTATCTTACCCAAAGAAGATTTTATTAAGGAAAAAATATTAGAGTACAGTTCATGGCGGATCTCAAGATTGGAGTATGTAAAACAAATTGCATATAAATTGACTCCAGTGACAAATTTTTAAATATTAAATGTTTTTTTAAATGTACCTACCTATAATTATTTATGACTCTTTCATGTGAATATTTTTTTTAAATGTTTAGTAAGATATTAGTTAAAATACTTTTGAAATATATTAAAACATAATGTGTGTGAAGTTAGCAAACGGTCCATCAACCAAAACGTATATATTATATAGTCAGTACAATTGGGCGATTTTATAATCACTTTTTATAAAAAAAATTTTTATATCAAAATAGTCATGAGACTAATAAAATAATAATAATAAGTTCAAAGTCGTATAGGGAGGTTCATTAGCTTGCATTCATTTGAATTTTCATCATATTTGCAATAGTTTTTTTTTATTGCATAAGCCTAATGTG
This sequence comes from Pemphigus obesinymphae, assembly GCA_025469235.1. Taxonomy (NCBI): domain Eukaryota; kingdom Metazoa; phylum Arthropoda; class Insecta; order Hemiptera; family Aphididae; genus Pemphigus; species Pemphigus obesinymphae. The sequence continues at coordinate 14,430 of JAIPRL010010744.1, forward strand.
TTTATCTATCACTTTTATTAGTATTTTATAGTATATATTATTTGAATAATTAAGAGTTATATAATTATATGATCGCCCATGTTTTTTTTATTTTACTGTGGTTTGTTATAACTAGGGTTCGGATTTTGAGGCAAATGCCTTTTTTGGGGGGGAAGTGATAGAAAGACCGTTCTTATATAAAAATGCGTTTCGTTTAATTTCTATGCCAATGGATAAACATTATTTTTGCCTTTTTTCCCTATAAATGCCTTTATTTGCCTTTTTTAAATTTTTTGTTAAATTATCAATTTATTACAATAATTTGATAATTTTATGGTACAAATTGATAAGACCTTGCAAAGACAAGATAGCAATTTATGACGTGTGAGACGTTGTTGATGGTATGTTTAAAATG
>JAIPRL010010745.1:0-14820 GCA_025469235.1 Pemphigus obesinymphae
AATTAAAATAACCTACACAGTACATAATATATTATATTGGGTAATTTATTTTCAAATTTTTCTTTCTAGGGGCTCATGGTTCCTACTTTGAACCCCTCCCATAGGAAATTTATACCTACGCCCTTGGGTATATCATGTAAACATAAGGGCGAATTCAAATACGAGTATATTTTCAGTAGGTATAGTATTTTTTGTCATTATACGCCATTACTACCATAGACCGATCGTACCTACTATTGATGTGTCAATTTGTGACCTAATCTACTATAAGTAAATGGATTCTTATTATTTATTGCTTACCTATAATAAATTCCTTAAAAGTAAGCCATACATTTATAAGCGTTTTAATAGCATTAAAAACGTTTTCTCTTTCCAAGTTCAACTTATCTCCGGGTTATTGTAGATTCAAAGTTTAATGAACAGGATAGATAAGAATATTTACTATGGACGAACATGTTTTTTTAAAATTTGAAGTTTTTCATTCACGATATTTAGATGTTTAAATAAACTTATTAAACAAAAACTATTATTGATCTTAGATTAAGTTCTCATATTTTATTTAGAGAAATTATTTCTCTTCTATGATAATTTTAGATCAAATAACTAAGATCAGTTAGGAAATCTACAAGTACCTGACTTTCAGATTTTAAATCCGACTTTCCAATATTCCTTCCATACTTTTACCCCGCTTATTGGTATTTTAGTCGGAAATATTATGATTTAATAACAATAAAAAGAGGTACATGCACGGGGCTATTTTTAGATTTATATTAAAATGTACTTAAATATTTTTAAATTGTTAGATTTTTGTTTTTCCTATAAGTAATTTCTTACGATATTTATAGAAGTTGTTTTAAGGGGTAGAATTATATATTTTTTAAAAAATATTAGCATTTTTGATGCAAACAATGTATAAGAAAGTGATGCAATAGTTAATTAAATTAATAATCATTTCATTTATTTAAATAGGTATTTGTTAGTAGAGATTTCAATTGATAACTACCTATAGCTAACCTATATATTTGTATGTAGATCTTCATGGTTAATATTAAAATTAAAGAAATATCATCAAGGCTAGAAGAGTTAGTACCTATTACTAGAATAGAATATAGGAAGTTAATTTTTTCTATATGAAGAATTCTAAAATAAACATTGTTTGATAAAATATTTTTAGGCAACAACTTTGGTATTGTACATGTTGCCCATAGGAAAACCTGCCATTGAAGTTATAATACAATTTTCAACAATTGAAGAGACTTCAGTTACCGACACACATACCTACTTCTGAATTTACATAAAATGTACTTTCATTATAGATGTATTTAATTTAATTCAATGAACAAAGTGGTAAAATATTAACTATAATATAATTTCATTCTATAATGGGCATATAAATGTATTTCTTCGGTTCTATAAATAATCAACATGTGTAGAAATGTACATTAACAGCAGATTTAAATTTAAAGTACATACTTAAAAACAAATTTGACTGAAATATTATGATACAATCATACAAATTAGAAAATGTTTTCTCTTGTGCCCTGAATGTTGGTTGGTAAGTTATTATAATAATATAAATTTGCTTTTAGGTTTCTAAACATAATTTTAGACACACACACACCTTATATCTATCCATCTGTAGCTACTAGTACATAGTTACAAGGAACACTGTTGATTTGGTTACTATAGGAAGATAGATATTACTCATTTTGTTTTTCAATATTTTTTAGATTATTGTTTAAAATGCGTTTAAAAAACAGGAATTTAGCATGCTCGAAGGGTGGGCTTTCCTAAATTGTTTAGTAATACATTCGTCTCAAGTTTTATCTAGTATAATTTTGACAAACATTAATTACATATTTACAAAATATGATAAAAATGATAACATACTAATAACAGTTAATCTAATTAGATATAGCATAAATCACTCTTAGCTAATATTTTTTAGTTTGATGTATAACACAATAACAATTTAATAATTATTCATAATAGTAATATAAGGCTAGAATATATAAATATAAATAATAATAATAAATACAAAAAAAGTATCAAAATTAAAATCATTTAACATGATATATAAATATAGTGTTACTAAATGTTAGTACTGATAATTATATTTTAGTGTTAATTATTTTGTTTATTGAAGACATTTACATCAACTACCTATATCATAAAACACATTTTTACATAAAAAAAAAAAAAAAAATTAAATAATAATAAGAGACTAGAATAATATATAGAATTAGTAAACACAAGATTATAATTTATTGGTATAAATCAAGTTGAATTATTGCCATTAACTGTATTAGAGTAAACATAACCTTGCTCTTGTAATATAGACAATCTTTTTTCTACTGCATCACGATCTGTGTTAAATAAAAATGCATTAGTTAATTTTATTTAGGTAAATTATAGAAAAAAACATTAAGCACTAATTATTACATCTTATTAATATTTCTTTGTCACTCGGAGAGTTTACTTGCTGGGACAAACTATGCAATAGGATCTGTGCTGTCTGGTAAGATTTGAAATAATCATATGGAGTGTTACCCAGTTCTTTTAATGCTGCCTTAGCACACTAAAAAAGGTCAATTATAAACACATAGACAATAGATATAATATAATCATAAAAAAATATTAAGATAATAATTACTTACAATTTCTACAGCATATTCATATAATAACTTTTCTGCTGTTGTAGTGGCTGTAGATGGGTTGTGCAACATATTTGGTACATTAATTTGTTTACAGTCATCCAAAACTTTATGGAAAGTTTCATTTAGCTGCTGTACCACTATAATCCAGTGAAAAAAAAACTAATTAAAACATATTTTTAAGATGAAAATGGATTATTATTATTTTTATTTGTAATGATAGAATGGTATAAGCATCCTAACAAAAACAAATACCTATATAAATTTTCAATATAAAATTAAATGACAAATTATAATATATAAACATAAAAACTTAATATTTTAATTATAATTTATTCTTACCATTCTTAACATTCGTTGAAGGCTGTAATCTACCAGCTTTGAGTTCAGAAGTAGCAATACTTAAGCTTGAGCTAAGTAATTGTAATGCTTTAACTAAAAGCACTAGTCGTTCATATCGTGGTCTTTTAGGAGAAGCACACTCAACAATGCATTCAACCAATGCTAATACAAAATTAAGTTTGGCTAGGGTTTCTATGTGTTCTTTCTGAAATATAAAATAATAATAAAATTTAGATATTTATAAAATAATTTTAATAATTAAAGTTTACTTCTAATATCGTTTCTTGTGGAAGTTCTGGGAAAGTTATATTTCCAAGTTCTAAATAACAAAAGTAATGAAAATATAATTACAAGAATTTATTATTATTTTTTTTTTAATTAGCTTTTAATTTGACAAGATTATTAATATTTGTATGTACCAGGTAAAGTCATAGTGCGGTTATTATTACTGAAAGGTAGCCCAACTGTTCCTGGTTTTTGACTTGTGTTAAATGTAAATTGTTGTGTATTCAAGACTGGCGAGCTTAGAACTATAAATGACAAAAGTATAAAGCCAGAATTTAAAATAATACATTTAAAAAATAAACAAACATAATATACCTGATTTTTTTAATGGAGAACTTGTTGGTGTAAAGTTCCATGTATTATATGGAGGAGTTTCAGAAATTCTTCTTCCTGACGGAGGTGTTCCAAGCATAAATTGTACCTAAATCAATAACATTTGAAAATAAAGGAAAACTCTAAATATCTATATATACATTTGTTAATTTTATAATTTTTTAAGTTAAGGAGAATTGTATAGGTAATTTTCTAATAATTAGAGAACGCTATGTGTAAGGATACTAGTAGAAGAGGGAGAGAGGTACTTCCGCTAGTTTGGTAAATAGTATTTTTATGGGATAAAAATATTTTATTCTTAATATTGTTTTATAATTTAGAGTGAATGTAAATTTTTTTTACTTTGGCCTCCCCTGGATAATATGATTCTGGACATTCTTGTATGTGATCAGTAGGTAAATTCATAAGATTAACATTTCAACACTAATATACAAGCAAGTACACATGTGTAATATCATGAATTATATCATATACTATAGATTGCTCATTGGCCTATAATTTAGTGGTGTTTAAAAGGTTATCTTGTAGTAAGATTGGAATATTCTATAAGAGCTGATAATCGGTCAGTCGCTTATGGCTCAAAATTTACATAGTAAAGTACATACCACGGCTATAGTTTTATAACTTTGGAATACATGATACGCCAGTCAATTGCGACTATCGATTATCAGCGTTTACAGTGTTTTACTATCTATTCTATCATCTTCTATTATATTCTACTATCTTACTAAAAACTAACATTTTCCAAAAGACTGAAATACGGACCAGCAAGTAATCTATAATATATATAATCAATAGTAATTTGAATCAAATATGTTTTTTTTAATAAAAATTAGATACCATCTACTATTAGAATACCTTTTATCCCAAAACTTTCAGTTTTCACCACTTCTTCTATTCAAAAAGTGTATATATGCATAAAAAAAAATAACACTATAAAACTAAAATATTCTTTTAAAAATTTAAACGTGAAAGTTGTGAACAAATTCAAATTTCTGTTTTTAAAATCTTTTTCAGATAACTCAACTAAACATCAAGATCGACAAAAAATTATTTTTTAATTAAAGAGTAGAACTTGTAGACAGCAATAAAATTATATTTTTGAACACTTGTAAATATTGTTCCCACAATATAATTAGTTTAAACTTAAACATAAATTGTACCTATATGACATGATATACTTACTGATGGTGGTGATATAGAACAAAAATCAGGTCCACTTATATTCTTTGAAGTTCTTGCATTCATTGTAATTGGTTGAGATCTTGGTACAGACTAAAATGATTTGGGTTTAAAATTAAAAAAATTAATAAACATATTATTAAATCTTATTAGGAACTAATTGATTCAAAACTTATTAATATCAATAATATTTACTATTATTATTTATACTAAGTTAAATATTACAATATTAATAGAAAAATAATATATATTGAAATAAACATGTTTGTTTTTAGATAGTGTATTGTCTAACACGTGATATTTATTTTATTTATAACTTTATTTTAGATATAATGTAAATAAATATATTATTAGCAATTAATTTTTTTTTCAAGGCTTATCAGTAGCGTATTTCATACAGGACAAGGTAATAAATTGCATCATTTATCTTTCATTACTAAACAAATGTCTATAAAACCATATTTTAGTTAAAATAGCACTGACCTGATTTTACTCTGGAAATATTTGAGTTATTATCAAGTCTTTTAAAATTGTGTTAAATTTATGAAGTAGAGTACTTAATATTATTAATTAATTAGGTAATAATAAGCCTAATAAAAATTTTTTTGAGGTTTTAACAATTTATAATACACATAAAATGTATATATATATATAAATAAATAAAACAAAAAAATACCTTAAGTATTACACAATTTATTGGTAACTACTAGTTTCGATTATAAGCTATCATCAGGTTATACAAAATAAATAAATTTTATAATTCCCTAGACATTTTTCTGATTTAATAATTATATAATATATATATTTAAATTTAAATAAGCTTACAATTGTTTGAGAATTAATAAACTTACTCTCAATGGAGATCGAGGACTATTATAGTCTTGCTGTGTTTGTATAGAAAGTGTACTCGGTCTTGGAGGACTAGCACTAATTTCTTTTTCCCTATAAAAATAAATGTATTGAAAAATAATTACATTAGTATAACTGTCAATAATATTGCATTAACTTAATCTTCAGCTAATAAAAATAGATAAAAATGAAAGTAAATCATTAGGTTTGTGATATTATACATAATAAAATAAAATATATTATAATTATTAGCCATGAATATTACTGTTTCATTCAAGAATAAGTTTTAACGAATAAATAGTGAGTTTGTTAATTTTTTTAAACTATATATTAATATTTTGTTTATAACATTTATTATTTTTAATTATCTCATAATTTTATTTAATATTAAATAACTTACTGAGGATATGCTGGTATGTTTGAAGGTACTATAACATATTCGTCAGAAAGATCAGGACTGACTGAGTAATGATAACCTGATATAAAGTAAATCAATTTAAAATTCAAATTTTCTTTGAGTAGCTTAAAATTAATAATAAATACTGACCATGATCAAAAACTGATGGAGTTTTTGGGCTATTGGCAAGAGGAGATGGCATAGTAACTGGTGGAGGTTTCATTTTTAAAAAGGCATGGTCAAAAAAGGTTTCAAATGACATTCTATCTTTTGGATTCCTTTTTAGAAGACCAAGTAATAAGTTTGTCAAATCTGATGATGTTCCAGGAGGAATCCTAAGATTAAAATATAATTAAATTTGCATGTGACAAATTATTGTTGTATTAATTAAACATACTTTGGCAATAAATTGCTTGTTTTTTCATAAATTTGTTTTAATCCAGCGGGTGAATTTGCAAAAAATGGAGCTTTACCAGCCAAACATTGAAATATGATTGTACCTAAACTCCATAAATCTGCTTTTGCATCATATTGTAGCGACATAATTACTTCAGGAGCCTGAAATGTAAATAAATTATTAATAATTTTTATTTTAAATATTATATTAATTCTTAATATCAATCCAATTTTACTAAAAATTGTAAATTTAATTGACGAAAATATAAGTTTTAATAAAAATATTTATTTTACCACAAATAATATTTATTTTTATTAGGTATTTTATCAGATAAATTTAATTTACCATATACATTGGAGAGCCACACATAGTAGCTGCCATGACACCTTCATCCAAAAATCGTGCAAATCCAAAATCAGCTGAAAATGTTTATATAAGTTACATTAGTTTAAAAAAGTATTAAAATAAAAATTACTAATTATTAAATACCAATTTTTAAAATGATTTGATTAGGTTCCGGATAACGAGTTTCTCCTGAAAATTTCAGTAGGATGTTTTGAGGTTTTAAATCTCTATGAAGTATTCCTTGTTTATTGAATTCATACATTGCCCCAGCTAAAATATAATAAAAACAAAATATTTAATTTTATGAGCTTATATAATATAATAATAACTTACCAAGTTGTTTTAAGAATATTTGAATAGTGTCTTCACTTAAGCATCCTTTAACTATAACATTTATGAATAAATACTAAATAGTGAAAAAATTACTTAATATTATTTAATTAATTGAAATAATATTTTAAAGCATTATTAATTGAGAAATTTCCGAGATAGAAAAATAAAAATGAAGAAAGAGGTAGGACTAGATGGTGTACCAGTAGAATTATGGAAAACATTAGGGAGTTTAGGTATATAGTGGCTAACAAGGTTCTTTAATAAAATACTAGTTGAAGGTAAAAATCCTGAGGTGTGGAGGAAGAGTTGTGTGATACTAATATTTGAAGGTAAAGCATATGTACAGGAATATGGAAACTAAAGAGGGATGAAACTTATTAGTCACAATATGAAGATTTGAAATAAGGTAATAGATATGAGAGGTGTTTTTTAAGAGAAATCAATTTGGGTTTATGCCTGGAAGGTCAATAATAAAATTTGTATTAGACAGTTAGTAGAAAAGTATAGGGAAAAGAAGAGAGAGTTGTGTATGGTATTTATTGATCCAGAGAAGGTGTATGATATGGCTTCCTAGAGAGATCTAGAAATATTTGAAAATTCAAATAATTGGAGTTAAATATTAAATTAATATTAGAATATTAGTGAATAAAATAAAATAAATAATAAAGAAAAATACCATTTAAATAATCTTGTAAGTCGCCGCCATTGCAATACTAGATAAAAAAAAAAATTAATATTTATCAATAGTAGTCATAGATATGTATTGGAAGTTTGAATGAATATAATATAATATACCTCCATAACCAAATGAAATGCATCATCAGTATCCTAAAATTTTTTAAATAACAATAAGTAAATCAACTGGAATTTAATTAATAATTATAATAATATATAACTTACAAGACATTCTAAAAGATGTACAACATTATCATGTTGAAGAACTGTTAGTTTCTGTAATAAACATTTTGTTAATTATTAATTTGTATTAACAAACAAATAACAGGTAAAATTAGATTTGTATCTATATATAAATATATCAGACTAATAAAATACAATTTTACAGGATTGATTAGCTCAAAAAATTCAAAAATATTAAATATAATGTTTAAAATAGTGTAATACAGAGAAATATTATAGAATTGGATATTTACTCTCAGAATATCTATTTCTTTCTTCAATAGGCTTTGAGTTTTTGGTATGTTCTTCTTCATTATTGTTTTAACAGCAACATCCATATCTGGTTTCTGTTAACATATAAATAAATAATAATAATACTTATCAATGCATTTTAAATTATATTTTGAAAAGTAATTCCAATATTTAAAATTGATAATTATAGGTAGTTTGAGTATAAGTAGATAACCCTCTAAAATGTTATTAAAATGCTATATTTCTACACTTTCAATAGTTTAATAAAGTATAAGTAGCTAGGTATATACTATATATTGACTATTTGATTAAAAATGTATTTTTTTTTAAACTTTTAGTATCCTCAAAATAAAAAGTTGTAATTGTTGATTTTACAAGTTTTAACTATATACCGAAAAATTAATTGGGTGAAATACATTATTTTGAATATTTCAATGTTCAAATATTATAGTGTTTATCAGGTTATTAATATTTGTAACAATTTTACCTTTCTTGACCGACCCTTGAAGACAATAGCAAAGGCTCCAAGTCCCAAACGATTGGCACTGTTGTATTCATAATCTCCAATGGCTTCCATTTTATTTATTCGACTTATTCTGAAATATTATATATAAATTAATATTTGAATGCATATATTAAAGTAATTATCAATTATCAAATTAGTAATTCAAAAACAATGAATACCATTTTTTTTTTTTTAATTATTAAATTGTTACCTATATAAAATTATATAATTTTTTCGATCAATTTACTAACAGTTCATGCAGTGGACATAACCAATCATCAATTTTCAAGTTGTTTAACTGATTGGTCACGTTAAGTACCTGCATATTATTGCATTATTGGACACTTTGATGGGGCTTTATTACTTATTTACTTGTAACTTAATGGTCATTGTATTTACCAATTATTTTATCTACTAATAGTCATTTGGAAAATGTAAATTTGATAAATTACAATTGATGGAAACTTACCTTGAATCGTAAACTATTAAATGCGTTTGTTATATATTAGTTGCTCTTGTAAAGTTATTCCCAAAAAATGCAGAACTACACTATTGATTTGATTACACGTTATATAATATTTAAATGTGCAAACATGCTTGATGATAATATATTCTTACATCTTGAATGCAATATTTTTAATGATTACTACAAATTAATGGACAAAAATGACAGAGGTATTATAAATTATAATTGAGTTATGATTACATATTGATGTATGGTATTTTTTTTTTTTAAGAAATTATCATAGTTCACGGATTTTGTCAGATAATAAATAATTGCGAAACGAAAGGAAACGAACAAGATGATGTTGGTAACATCAGTATTTATTTTGAAACGAGTTGATAATCTGTGACAAGAATAATTTCGTCTGATTAGCCGTCTGAAGTCCGTGATAATGATTGCATTTTTGGGTTTAATTCCGTGTTTGATTTTGATCGACGCGAACACATTTTGAACGACCGGCCATCAAAAAATCTACATGTTCAATGGGCCTGGTTTTATTGGTATGTATATGAAACACTAAAACTTTCTTTGTGATGACATACTTACAGCAATATTATTCCATTTGACATTTATTTTAATCCTTTTAGTTGTTTTTGGAGGTCACGGTGTAAAATTTTATTTTCCAGGCTCATTGAATAAAAATGATTGATCGTTTTAGTCCATCAGCATTTTTACACTATGTATCATTTTGTAAGGGCCATTCAACACAATGGCTATCAAATAAAGAACACCTATACTTGTTTGACATGCTCGTTTATCCGTCAGGTAATGCGTTATTTTTTTTTATCAAATTAAAATTAATATAATGTGTGATTGTGTAGGTAGTCAGTATTATGAATTTGTTTGTTATTTTATTCTAATAGATTTCACAGTCAACGTTGAAACCAAAGCCCTTGGTGGCCACAACTATAACTGTTGACAAACCCTTACCTATATTACCAGGCGCCAGATCGCCAGTAGTAGTAGAATCTGTGACTGATGTTAATGAAAAAGCTTGCAGCAAGAAAGAATGGACCGAATCAAGAATAGATTTGAAAGATTTACACCAATATTATTTAAAACTATGCAAGAGTCGATTAACAAGTAAATATACATCTTATACTAAAATATATTATAAACTAATATTTTTATTGTTCTATTAGCTTTGGTAGTTGTGACGACAATGGCTGGTTATGCAATGGCACCTGCTCCATTCGATTTAACATCATTCATACTTTGTAGTGTTGGTACTGGTCTTGTATCTGGAGCTGCAAATTCTATTAACCAATATCATGAAGTCCCGTTTGATGCCCAAATGTCGAGAACTAAGAACCGAGTACTTGTTCGTGGTATATTAACGTGAGTATTTTTATTGTTTTAATCAATATGCCTTAATATACTTATTAAGAGTATGCCACACCAATTATTTTCAGTAGTAAAAATATATCTATGAAAAACTAACACAATTACTTTTTAAAGTGATTTAAAGAGTTAACATTTTTAGAAAACAATATTTTGGAGAAATAGGCATTTCGCAAAATATTAATTAGTAAAAAAATTACAGTAATTTAAAATGTTTTTAAAAATATAACTTGTACATTCAATATTGTGCTGTAGAATAAGAGAGGGTATAAAAAGCCTATGGGATCATATCCGAAATGTTATCCTTTAAATATTTTAAATAGGTATTATAACTCTAAAACCATTTTAAAGAGCCTTTTTGTTTGTTTTTCGTAAAATTGTTTTTGAATGAATATAGTGATTATACAAAAATAAAAAGTGGTATGAATACAGGACTATCTTTAAATTAAAATATTTTTAAACTGTTTAAACCTTCATGAGAAAGAAAAATTTTTGAAATTAATCTCATTGCCATATTGTAAAATATTGTTTGACAAAAAAATTTTAGCTAATAAATGAACTTGAGAACAAACATTCAAACATGAATTTCACTTGAAAATATTTTTTGCTTTAAATTTTTCAATAGGTATTTTAAATCTCTAAATTTGATCAAAACATTACCATTTAAGTTCTATATAGTGTAATAATTTTAATATATTATTTGTTTGATAGATAGCAAATACGGGTGTAAGGTCATCTTAATTTTCGTTTCAGTAGGTACAAAAAATATAGCTAAACATAAAAATATCTGTACAATTTATTAAGTTTATATAAATATATATAGTAGGTACCAATAATTTATTACTTACATTAAAATATATTTGAGCACTCGTGGACTATAGATAGTACTTGTAGCACATGCTATACAATAAATTATTATGTAAAATTTAGTCTATATAAAAAAAATTAATTAATAATACTTAAGTTATATACCATATTCTGTTGAATTCTACCTAATTTCACGCCTGTATACTAAGCCACCGAACATTATTGGGCCTCTTGGCTGAGACCTAGGTATTATGTAATTGGCTGCCAATTGTCGGTGCGTGAACCTAATTTGTTTTCACTAGTAGATTGTGTACACTTTACATGAATAGAGTATATAATAATTAATAAATGTAAATATAATTTATGTAAAATTGAATGTGAATTTTATAGACCAATACATGCTCTTACATTTGCGGCAGTCAGTGGATCTATAGGATTAGTAACCTTATATTATGGTGTAAATCCTATAACAGCTGTTTTGGGCGCTACAAATCTAATTTTATACACTTCCGTATATACACCCATGAAACGTATTAGTATTCTAAATACATGGGTTGGTTCAGTAGGTAATTAAATATTCATTGTTACTCTTTTATAACTAGTTATGGTTGTTTTATTTATTTGTTATTTATTAACTATTATATTTCTAGTTGGTGCAATTCCTCCATTAATGGGATGGGCAGGTTGCACTGGTGGAGTAATAGACTCTGGTGGTTTATTGCTCGCTGGTCTACTTTATGCTTGGCAATTTCCACATTTTAATGCACTTTCATGGAATCTTAGACCAGATTACTCAAGAGCTGGTTACAGAATGATGTCTGTTACTAATCCAGGTTTATATCATCATATTATATATTCTTATTAATAAAATAATATTCAAAAACTAAAGCATTATTTATTTAGTAACTATATAATTATATGTATTTTTATATTCCTGTAATAATAAAGGTTTATGCAGAAGAACAGCATTACGTTACACTATTGGTATATTTGGTTTATGTTGTGCAGCGCCATTATGTGATTTGACCAATATTTATTTTTCAATTATCGTTGCCCCATTGAATGCTTATTTTGTATATTTAGGTATGTATATGTGTGTAAATAGTGTTTTTTTTATATAAATGTATAAAATGAATTTATTTTGTCTTTATAGCTTGGAAATTTCATCAAAATTCTGATAGTAAGACTTCACGTAACCTATTCAGATTTTCTCTTATACATTTACCAGCATTAATGATACTATTATTTGTCAATAAACATGGTTTATGGTCAGGAAACAGGTTTGTAATATTTCTAGAAAAACATATAGAAAATATAAAGTATTCAATTATAGTTTAAATACCATTTACATTTTACAGCAAACCAAAAGAAAATAGTGAAGTGATAACTGTTAACAAGGATGAAAGAATTATTAGTTCAATATTTAAATCACCCGAACCATTATAATTTGTGTATTATTTTAAGTAGGTATAGATTGATAATTGTTACTAATTTAATGCTTTCAGTTTTGATGTTTAAATACAGAATAAACAACTTTGTTGAATTTACTGTTATTTTAAATAGTAAAAATATTGATAGGTAATTATAATTTGTAATATTTTTTTTTTCGATATAAACATCAGATGTTGTCTATACTCTATGATAAATCTAAAGAGTTTTTTTTATCGTGCCACACTACATATTTCTCACCGTTGGGTTTGAACGTATTACCATTTGAACCATAGCTAGAGGCATAGAATTGAATGCTGATTGTCGCGTGTTTCAAAAATTTCAAAAATTATTTTAACAAAAAAACTATTTTTGTCCATAGTACCTAAATAAATTTTTACTATTTTAAATTATATTATTGTCATCTATCATATTTTGTTTAAATTTTGAATCTATAATAACTAGGAGAGTTGTACTTAGAAAGCGAGATTGTGTTTTAATGTTGTTAAAATGCATGTCCTTTTAAAGTACTGACTTGAACAAAGTGTTCTATCAAAAAAGCTCTTTACTCAAAATTGCTTATTCTTCTTCTACTCGAAAAAGTGTATAGACAAAAAAATAAAATATCATTTTAAAACCAATACATTTCTCGTTTCTCTCAGGGTCTAAAAGTTATATGGGACTTTTAAAATAAGGGGGATTGGAAAAATGCATAAGAAACTTGAGAATTGGCAAATTATTTAAATCATGATTTTTTTTATCCTAATCATCTGTAAGACATTTGTAAAGATTTATAAAATTAAAATGTTTATTTGCAAAGCAAACCATAAAAAGTTATTGGTATTTTAAAATTAAGCGGGCTAGAAGAATAGTTCGTTAAAAATAAAATAAAATCGTACGGATCTACGGTAAAAAAAACCGTTGTGTGGTAAAACCCTTAAAGTTGAATTAGATCTGAAGACCTATGAATTCTCTACCAACTCTATTTATATCAAGATTATAACCGTGGCGTGATATTCTGTGGAAATGCAAAGAAACGAGTTCGTATACATATTATCGATTGATAATTTGTTTACGTAAAAATGTATATTTAATGTATAATTGAAAATAAACGTATGATAATATTATAAGACACATTCGCACATTTGTAGTAAACAACATAGTGTAGTTGGTTCAATACAGTTAACAAAATTTATTTTCAAGATTCCTTCTGATTCTTTAAAAAATCGTCAACCTCATTTCATTTGGCTTCCCTAAGAAGCTTGTCATGTTTGGACTTGGCCGGTTCATCAGAAAAAGATTTTCATGGAAATCCTGTAGAAGGGATTTTTGGGATTAATTCCCGGGCGTATCTACTCTCGCCAGACCTGAAACCAAAATAATTAATCTTGGGAACTGTGTTGTATATATATTTGTAAATGGATTTTATATATGCAAGTGTAATTAAATATTTAGAAAAATAAAAATTAAGTAATTTTTTTGAAAGATGATTAAATATATTTTCAATGTAATTTATTGGTAAGTACCGTGTTATCTGTTATTCATAGCAGTCCATATTTATTGATCAAACACACAGTAATAATAATTTCGTCAATTTTTATAGTTTTTTTTTAACATTTAAACATTTCATACATTTGTCATTAAAATATTAATAAAAAAAAACACAGAATTTAGAGTTGTAGTGTTAAGGAGCTTTAAATCTGTTTTTTATAAGTGCAAGGTAAACTATAAAAAAAATGTAGGTAGTTTACAATTTTTAGAATTTTTTAAAATGTAATTTTCAGTGGCATATATTCAGTGGTTAAAGTGGAATATATTTGCAGGGAGGACTATAGCTAATGTAAAAAAAAAGGCGTCCCCTGAACCAGTACCGTAATATTTTTAAAATATTTATATAAATTTAACTTTTAATCTATGTTATTATTGACCTAATTTGTAAAAATTTATCACGGACGTATATAGGTATGT
>JAIPRL010010746.1:0-14816 GCA_025469235.1 Pemphigus obesinymphae
TCTGCGATATACATCGGTGCATTGTCATGTCACCGTACTACCTGTTATATTGTTAAAACGTGCAATGCGCAAACGACCTACCAATTTTTGACCTGGACGGTTAATGATGCGCAAACGACAAACGCCGTTCTTTTTTACAAATGTAATTTGGTTGTACCTTTTTGAATAAACATAAGAAAATCTGTTAGGAGTAGTCAATAATAACAGGTATACCATGGATACCTGGTAGGTAAATTTAAAAGTTCCGGTTTTTGTATTGAATTTGTAAGTTCTCATTCTATACAAAAATATTTTTAGAACTAAACATATTTTCCTCCATTAAAAATCCCCTTTACCTATATATATTTTTTATAGTTATATTATCTATTTATTTAATAATATAAATATTTGTCACAATAACAAGTATATGTATGTACATATAATAAAACCGACATAAATATAATAAATACTATTTAACATATGTTATAAATAAATTAGTCGTACAATATGTCATAAAATTCATTTATTTTTGAATCAACCTATACATTCATTACATCGAAAAATATCTGCTTGCATAATATATTAATAATTATAATATTTTAAATCTATATAATAATAAAATATGATTATGTAGTACGTAGAATTGTATACATTTAAATAAAAATATACATTATATATTTGTTTAAACAATTGCACGTGTAAACTCTCATAAGACTATTGAGAAAAAGTGTCTTTAGGGATAATGGTGTTATTACCAAGCCTGGGCAAGTTATCGATATTTTTTAACTCGTTAAGTTAAGTTAATTGAAAATAATATATAATAAAATATTATAAAAAAAAGTAACTTAATTTAGTTAAAAGTTAAAATTTCCTAATTAGGAAAAAAAGTCGATATACCTATTATATGGTAAAAAGGTAAAAAAGGATGGTTATTCTTTACGCTCAAAAAAACTACTCGGGACATCTGCCTGAAAAAGTGTATACATGTAAAAATAAAAATACAACACGTCATTTTAAAATCCATGCATAAATAAGAAATCAGAAAATAACTTCTAACTGCCAAGATACCTATATTATTGTTTGATTCACACTAATGTAGTGTAAAATAAGCAGTAACTACTACTTCAATATATTTTCTATACTGGATGGACATAAATACTAGCCTCCATGTAGTTAAAAAGAGCGGGCTCAGCCCAATATTCGTGAACGGCCAACGTCGTGACGTGTGCGTGAGTGGTAGGTACATCGATTATTAACGAACATGCTATTCTAGGTACCTACTAAAATTGCTTATAAGTATCAAAAGTAAAATACCATTCAAAAATTTGCATTGTTCTTTTAGCAAAATTTAACTTAATTTAGATGCTTTTGTATAAAGTTAACTTGAAGTTAACACGTTAATTTTAATAAAAAAGTAACTTATTAAGTTAAAAGTTAATCTGAAAAAAATGTAACGCGTTAAGTAACTTAATTAAAATAAATTAACTTTTTAACTTAATTTTAACTTTTAACTCGTTAATGCCCAGCCTTGGTTATTACCTGTGGAAAACACTTCGAACTACCAAACTAACGTAATTTTTAATACCATTTCATAGCATTGAAAGATTACAAAGCGGCAACACTTTATCTTCTCTAAATCATGCCTGTATCTACCTAATGAACGAAATGCAACCACAAACTATAGGGGGTTGGAGGCGTTTTAATTCCAAATATTTAAAATTCTGTCATAAATATTTTTAAATATAAATTAAATATATATTTTTTTTAAATATATTTTTTATTTTATCACCATATAAAATTGATGATGCACATTTTTTATAGGCTTTTAAATCTAAATATGTTGGTATATAAATTAAAATTTTTATAAACCTAAAAAAATATTTTTAGAAAAAATATTACATTATAAAAATGTATTCACATATTATTATAAATAAATCTATAACAACCCTGAAAATAGAAAAATGTATAAACTATCCGGTTTTATTTAAATGCCTAATATAAAACATAATAATCATAGTTATATTATCCAAAAGATTGCGAATAAGAAATTGATTTGGGTGTTTATAGAAATGATTTACATCTAAATAATAGTTCATACAGTATTTTTATTTCAGAAATATGTAAATATTATTTAGGATTCACTTGTATTTAATGTCACAAATTGCATATTCATTAGTACCTATTGTATTATTAGCTTTTGTGTATGCAATACAAGTCTTATTTGTACATTTTAATGGTTACCCCTGCTGAATCGTCCCCCTCAAATTTCATCTTTGGAAAAAAATTAGCTTTATGATTTAATAACATAATAAAGGATTTACACCTCGAATCGCACTTTTACAAAATTGGAGTGTGTTCAATATTATGCAACAATTAAGACCATTTTAGTGTGCAATACAGTAAATATTATGTATAATACCTATCTATAATGATAAATGAAAATATGATAAAATAAATATATATATGATAAAATGATAATAAATATATGTAATCTATAATACATATATATATACATACATATAATATGAAATCTCAAATGTACACTATGAATTACATATTATAATAATTGAATTATACCAATTTTATAATTATACTAAATCATTAATTAACTATGGAAAATACCATAAAAAATATATTTATAATATTTCTATTTATGCATGAAATATATACTCACTCGGTTTTATTTTTATGATTTTTTTTTAGTTTTAAACCATAATATTAATTTTTTTTTATTAAAAACACCAATAAATAACAAAAATATATTCCTATATTATTAATTAGAATCGATTTTGCACACCAACTCAATGACTCCATAGAATGTTCAAAATGACTTGGGACTTCTTTTTAAATTTAACATTTTTTTTATTTGGCTATTTAACATATAGTAATTTCGAATTATATTTTTATGCTTCTCTCATCCAAATTCTTCCATTTATATAAAAATCCAAATTTGATTTTCAGAATAATTTTCCAGTTTAAATTTTGAAATCAATAATGATTTAATAAAATCTCGGTTCTCCGCCACTGTGAATAAAAATAAACAAACTAATCATTGTTGAATGGTATAGTTTATATTAGAATAAGACATATAAATAATGAATAAAAATATAAAATATAAAAAATGTGTAGGTATGTTATGTAAAACATACAGCAGCAATGGTTGCGTATTACGACTACCACAATAAATATGTCTCACATTATTCCTAGTCTAAGCTAATTATCCATATATATATTATCAATAATAAAACAATCAATTGTATGTATACCTATAACTCCACCCATGAATGGATTGTATCACAACCTTTGTACTATTTCAATAGACGTATAATATGCTTATAATCTATAGTGTGTGTTATCTTAACTATATTCATTTTACTAGGTGTCAATATCAATAATCATTTATAAAGCCTATACACTCTTTTTTAATATTTAAACGTCAAAATTTGCAAAAACGGCGCAGCATAAAATTTGTATACTGCATACCCATACGCTTTAAAATTAACAAATTAATATTGGATTTATTTAAACGTTGAACAGATAATCTACTACCTATATACACATTATTTGAGAATTTCCGATTTTATCTCAAGGCCCATCCGCTCTAAAGTTTTCTCCTTAAACAAATTAATTTTAATTTCAAATTTTTCATTTTTAATTGTCAAAGGAATATTTAGTAGAATCTTTCCTTCCCTCTCAATAAAAACTTCCGCAAGTTTTTGTGTAATTTCCTAACAAACTAAAAGTGTAACGACAAAAAACCGATTTTCATTAATTAAATAAATCTTAAATTTTAAGATTAATATCCAAGTGATCCTAATTTTACCATTTATTTTTCTAAAGTAGAGTTGGTATTCCCCATATATACACACACACTCATTCTCATCTTAGAAATGCTCTAATAACGAATATATAATTTAAATTAAAGCGATTTTATGTCTCACCTAGCAACTTTTTAACTCAGAGGTTCCATCCTCTTTTGAATGTCGGCACCCTAAATTATTTTCTAAATATCCTGAAGCACACTATTATCTAGTATATCGTGTATTTATATTTTTAACTTCGGTTTTCTTTAGTTATATATGTATAAACATCATATTATACACTCATAATATTATATTTTCTATAAAATTAAATACTTATAACATTAATTAATTATTACTAAATTAAATAAATAAAGAAATTGTGATAACCTGTAAATATCTAGGTATAGTATATATGCCATATCTCAAATGGAAAGACCATATTAAATTAGTAACAAATAAATTAAGAAAACTTATGTACTCATACAAAAACTTAACTAATATATTAGAAAATAAGTAAATTAAAGTAGTATATCAAGCACTGGCTGAATCTATCATTAATTATGGTATTACTGTTTGGGGAGTTGCCTGTGATATAATTATAGACCAATTAAAAAAAATACAAAATACAATTTTAAAAATAATCTTAAAAGATAACAGTATGTACCACACAGAATCCATTTACAATGAATTAAACGTACTTACAGTAAAAAAAAATATTCTATAAAGCATCTGTCCTTTCCATTATCAAAAATAACTTATCTTTTAATTCAGAACATGATTATAAAACTAGGCAGCAATATAATATAAGTATACCACTAATGCATAGAAAACTTACACAATCCTCAGTCTTATATATTGGTCCAATACTATAAAATAAAATTCCATTGAATATCCGACGTTACATTACCAGTAAGGTTTTCAAGAAAAAAATTACAGATTGATTTTTGAAAAAACAAAATATAGATATTTAGAAAGTTAATTTTATCTATATAAAACCGTTGCTTGTAAAACAAAAATGAATTTTACATAAAAATACTTTTGTGATTTATATTTAGTTAAGTATAATATCTTAATCAATTTCTTTATGTTATATATATTAAAATTAATTTTCTTTATATAATTAATACTTTTATATATATATATTATTTATTTTTATTTTTTGTATGTAATTATTTCATTGTATTTTGAAAGTCAAAAAAATAAATTATGTGTATATATTTACAAACACATTATATTTTATTACATGCCATCTTTCATAAAAATATTTTTTTTTAAATTTTGAAAAATATGTATGATTGCATTATATTTATAATAATTTCACCACATTCTCAATTGAAATTCACAACGCCTGTTTGGAAACCTCTACCTTAAAGTAGGTGAATCGTATTGGATATTAAAAGCTTTCTAAATGTGTTGCTATATTTAGAATATTCAATATATTTTGATTTTTGATATTAATAATTAGGTTTTAAACCAAATACCAATATTCGTTATTTAAAATTTCGATTTGTAACTACATTCAAAAAAATTATAACAATTGAATATTTTATCATTTTTTGCCCATAATATGCATTTACAGCGGTATACAACTTGGTTCTTATATAAATATCTAATTTTATAACATCACAGAAGTCGTTTTGCATACCACTTAATTATCTACCCATTATAATATACAATATAGGATTATGTTTTAGCTCAAAATTTTATTTCATGTCCTGTAGTCTAGTACATAAGTATTTTCTATAGACATAAAATACAATAATAATATATATTTTTTTCCGTTTTAAATCACGGACACCCGTGTTCACGGGCGTAATAATAGCAGGTAAAATGACCGTTTTCAAAGGCAATTGCGGCGCAATACTCATCCCAAGGACAGCCATGCTCATGTGCGTACTGCAGGCAATCTAGGTGGCCGTTTTCCGCGGCGCACCATGTAACGTTTTTGTTCCATGGGCAGCCATTTTCGTGAGCGTACCGCAAAAATTCCAGTCGTCCCTTAGCTGCCGTCATGGCCGCCACTTGGACATCCCAATGACAGCCCTGTTCATGGGCGTACCGAAAACAGTCAAAATTATTCCACGCCACAGATTCCATCATCACCCGTATGTCCCACGGACATTCCTGTTCGTGAGCGTACCGTAAGCAATCCACGTGTCCACTGATCGCAGCCAACAGGGTCACGCGTTCGTCCCAAGGACAACCGTTCTCAAATGCCCACTTTAGGCATTCGAGGTGACCCGTCCTCGAGGCGGCTATAGTGGTCGTTTCGTTCCACGGCCGTCCCAATCGACGGGCAGTCCACAAGCAGTCGGCGTGACCGTGTGTAGCGGCAGTAGTGCACGTCGTACTCTGGTCGATTCCCAGCCTCCTACCAATTACGTCATGGCAACAATTCTCTATGCTGACGGTTTCCAACCTATTACCGACTGTACGGTACAGATTCTCTTTTTGTTGTTTTGGCAATCTGTAATACGACAATCTTCTTAAACTAATCATTCCCATCTTGATTAATTCCACACCGCACAATTTACCTGAAACACACAAAAATTGATCACTTTAATATTAGGAGATACTCGGCTCACGGCCATTATCCTATTCGACTGGTCAGCAGACAGTTTTTCCAATCCAATATTTCCTCGATTTTTCCCAAAAAAAAAAAAAATTTTTTTTAAAAGGTCCCAATCAATATGATTTTGAAACAGATTTTATACATTTGTTTGGTTAAAAATATACGGATGTTGCATTAATTTAAACTATTGTATCAACAAACTTTAGCGAATTCGGTATAGTAGGCACATAAAATACTTCAATTTTTAAATTTTCCAGTAATTTACGTAGAATTTAAATAAGACATCCTATATAATGTTGTTAGAACTAAAACTGTCACATTGTAGATTTACTATAGTGGTACTTTATGCAGCAATGAAAAACAAATAAAGAGTAATTGATATGATTGATTCGTTAGATTACAACATGTGTCACTTTTATTTGTCATCATCTTAGTACCTATCCATACGCAAAGTGTATTGTCGTTTATAATATACATTTTTATGTTATATTGTTAGGTATAATATTTAAAATCGTGTGAATAATTGAGACTTTTCTTATGCTTCTTGGGATCATCTTTCCTCAATCGTGAAGAAAAACTATTTATTATACGGAAATATTATATAAATATAGTGAATATATATTAAAATAATAAATAATATTTCTTGTTAAACTTATATTATATTATTAAATATGTATAAAATCACACTTAAATTTTGCTCAAAACCTTTATACAGAAAGAAATTATTTATTTTGCTTTCAAATTCAATGTATCTTCCACCAAGATAACCCAATATACCTAACCTAACCTAACCGATGAGCGAAGTATTTCCAGTCCCTAGTAGACAGTACTATTTTAAATTTTTAAATGTTTGTATATAAACACTATTTTGGGTAAAATGATTAGATTGGGGAAATTGTAGAAAATATGTTTTTGATGTAAATTTTATTCTAGTTGATATTATAATAAGGTCATTTTTTGATTTTCTTAGTCATTTTTTTAATTTTAAAGGATAATTACAGATTATTACTAATAACGGGTACAAATAAATAGTTGTTATGGTAACCAAAAATACATTTATTAACTTAATTTAAACTACTGACTAAAATTAACATGATCAGTCTTTATTCTTTTAATAATTAACCCTGTAAAATTTATAAGTGTTAAGCATACATGTTAAAAATATTATTTTTTTCTATTCCCAATACATATTTTTAACAAAAAACTTTTTAAAAAGAATACGTAAGTTTTGTAAATTTTAAAATTTTTAATTATATTTATTGCACCTTCAATTCAATCGAAGTACCAAAACATTATTTTTGAAAATTTAAAATATATTTTTACTTACAGAATAGAACATTAAATAAAACATAACTATAATAATACCCTTATACACATGCATGTATTATATGATATAATATAAAGAGTTGTTTAATTTATCTAGCAATGTATACTACTTGGTTTATTAGACACCTATGTTAGATTTTACACCATTTACTTTTGGATGATAAAACCTTTATATAAAATATAATATTATCTATGAATTTTTGAGCACGAATTTGAAATGCTGGGCAAGTTAATGATTTTTTTAACTCCGTTAAGTTACGTTAATTGAAAACAGTAGTATAATTTTAGAGTTAATAGTTCTTTTCTGATCAATTAAAATAATTTTAAAAAAATCATAACTTATTAGCTTAATTTTAATTATTATTATTTTTTTTTTTGTATGAGTCAATATAACAATTGAGATATACAGGTATAGTTAAGTATTTATTAAAATACATTTAATTAGTAGGTACTCTTTTCTTCAAAATGTTAAGAAATGAAACTTGCTGATTTCAAATTAATACCTATCTAAATTAACAACGTTACATCCACATAAGTTACTCTTAGTTTATTGAAAAATAAAATACAGTTATTTATAATAATAATAATTTACATTATAAATATCGGTATGTTGCAAACAGTAAGGTTGCACATTATTTAAATTGAACGTCCGTCCGTGCCGCATCCGTGTGGCAATTTTACTTGGAAGTCTCAGTTAGGTATATAAAATATATAAATAGGTACCTACGTAAATTGTTGGTTAATAATACAAAATATTTTTTGGTTATAATACATTCCTATAATATATGACCATATGTGACAAAATGTTTATTTGGCGTGGACAATGGACAATGCATCGCTGCATGTGCAAGTTTGTTTAGTGATGACATATTTGTTAACATTGTAATTAATAATTATAAATTATAATTATTATCATAACTGCAATATAAATAAATGTATTTATTTTTGTTCATAGAAAACATTATATTGTTTATTGATTGGGAATCTAATATATTCTTCAATTTATATTAGGTTGAGATTTATAATTTATAGATACCTATTCTTGATTTATTCATATTTCTGGGAAATATAAAATTATTATAATATAATCATAATTATAATTAGTAATTAGAATCGACAAAAACAAATTTATTTTTATTCGCCATTTTGACAATAGGCACATTATGATGTTAAAATGTACCAATTATTCCAAAATAACTTAAATAAACTTTAATTAAAAGTAACTCTTTATTAAAAAGTTAATATAACCAAATATAAGTCAAGTTAACAAAAATCAAATATAAAAAGTTAAGTTAAAACTAACCCGACTTTTAACTAATTAACTAGTGTTAATGCCCAGCATTGATAATTTGTCCATGGACTTAATTCTTATGTTATTACTTATAAAACCACCAACTAAAATAAGTCATTCTTGTTAATAATAATGCTCAACATTAGACATCTTTAAGACCTACATATTTAAAATTATTAAATATAATAATATGTACAGTTGGCTGTTTGATAGCCAAATTTGATGAAGTATAAATAATATATAATATGTATTTAGATATAAAATTTTAACAATAATTGTTAAAATTTAAAATTTAAAGTGTGTCAATTTAAAAAAAACGAAATTATTTCATTGAGATAAATGCTAATAAAATATTTATCTATGTACCATCTGGACACAATTAATGTATTTATTTTTCACAATCAATGTTGTACTGTTGTACTATTGTTGTACTCGAAATTTAAAATAGTCACGTTATTTAGCTCACAATGCGACATCAAAAAATTTGTAAAATATATTTACAATGGGATATAATGAATTGATAATAAAAATATTTACATTTTAAAATGATTTAATTTAATCGAATTGTTACAGAGAAATAATAGTAGTATAGATATATAAGCAAGGGCGTGCATTAAATATATTTAAAACATTAAGGTAAGGTTGTAAATTTTGATGTACCTACAGCAAGCTTATCGAAATTATTTAGGTACTTAATTAAATATTTTATGTACCTACCTATTTAAATAAGGTACCTATGTTTGTCTAAACTTAAATTTAACTATACTATTACGAATAAAAATCTTTAATATTAATAAATTTTATAGCACGTTAAAATAACAAAACCGCGGTAGAAAAAAATATATTTTTCAAATTAACGGGGTTAAGGGGCTTCCACAAGACTATTTTTTTGGTCAGAAACTACTCATTATAACTCCAACAGTCCGGAACGATGTGTAGTCCGTTAACAATTTTGAGAACGTTTTATTGACAATCCAAAATTGTCAATATTGTGAACATGAATATCTAATTAAATAAAAAAAATTGTTAAAATGTACTTCAATCATCTCCTTGTAAATTTTATGGTAAATTCGAATATTCATTCAAAATTAAAATTCATATCTATATCACGACGTTCTGGTAGAATTGAAATCGTCTAATTGAATGAATGATATACCTTTGTCCGTAGTTCACAATAGATAGATGACATTTTCACGCGGGTACATGCAATAGCCCTCTGCATACTTTTTATACGGGTGACGAACACTTATGATTACGTATGAATCAAAAAAGCAAAATATCGTACAAAGAAAATATTATATAAATTGCCTAAATAATATTCTTTTAAATTGTGTGATATGGAGGCTCCTTTAATGAAAACTAATGTTCGTACGTGAACAAATCGTAATAATCTCAATAATATTTTAATCGCTTAATATTCGGGTGTGAATGTAGGTATATATTTTTTTTTGACGAGCATAAATCCAAATAATACAATTTTAAATTCTGTCAATAGTAGAGTAATTTTATATTACAATTTTCACACACGTAATTCCGAATGAACTTGAAAATACAGTATATTAATACAATTTTGAACCAAAATATATTTTTTGATTACAGTTTTTCTAAACATTTAAATATATCAGATGAGGGGGAGAGATACCATCAATACACCACTGATATTATGGTATGAGTGAAAAGCACTTAGTTAATAATACGAGTTTATAATAAATATTACCTGCTATAATTGTTGAATGGCGTGTCGAGAAGAAAAGAAATTATGAAAATTATGAACTCTTTTCTTTCCAGATGAAATAGTCTGCGTAAAACGTTTTGCTAAGTATACTGTGCTGTTACAACTAAAAAAGTAACGATACCTGAGGTATGAGCTCGGTCGTGTTGACGGTGTTTAGGGTTTTATCCCCTCTTTGGAAGGACGCATTATAATTCTATGCGTGCGTGACCGTGAACTAGTGACTGCCGCGGGGCGAGCTCTTATCCGACATTTTTCATATAAATTAGTGTTACCAACAATGATAAATAAAATCCCATAGTCATTCAATACAATTGGCGGGAAAGATTGTATTAAATTACGAATAGAACGTTTAATTATTTTAATTTTATTTTTTTATTATGTATAATTATATTATTATTTATTACATTTTAATACTTAATATTTTTAATATGCTTAAATTATGTCGATTACAATAAAAAATAATTATAAATCATAAATATTAATTTATTTATTTATAATATATACATTTAAATAAATACAAATATTAAAATCAAGACTCCATTTTCAATTATGAGTGTCGACTAAGTTTGACAACGTTTGGGAAGAAAGGTTTTATACGCCCTCCACAACTGCCTATAAATTCTTGTGTTATTAATGATAAATTTTATGTATTTTAATAGTATAAATTGTAATAATATATACCTATAGTCAATTATAATATATAACTATAAAAAGTATTAAAAGTTATTAATTAATTAAATAATGGGACCAATAGAAATTATAGATTTATATATTTTACCATTCATTAATTATATTTTTTTCAACCAGAGTGTTTTAAAAAGCTAAAAATGAAAAACAAAATATGCAGAAATAATTATTATTGTGAAAGTTTTGAAGTTTTTAGATTTTCGATGCTTTATATACCTACATGCTTATACGACAATGGGTATACCTATAGTTTGATAAAACTTAAATACTATTGGCATGCCTATACGCAGGAAATTAAAGGAACATCTTATAATTTTGTTGATATCGTCCATACAATTAATTGACAATTCTCCTATCAAATGAAAGCCTATTTAAATTTGTTTTCTACAAATATGATGTACAAATATACATAATATATAGTACTTTATTGGTTTATAATTTGAAAGATGTTAACATATATATGTTAATAATATGTTTAACCTATTTGACCAGGTAATAATAACTATTTTGAAAATATATCAAATTTATTTATTAAGCATTTAATGCAAATTTTACTAGGGTTCATAAGTTCATGCAATAATTTTTACAAACTCCTAAAATAATATAGTATTGTCCATACTCCATCATTATTTCGATTAAATATTAATAGGTAATAATCAAACTTTAATATTGCGTGGAGTATATACAAGATATATTTGTTTATCATAATGGCAAAGAATATATTTAATTACAAATTAAGTAATTAATAATGTGGAGAATCGCCAGTTAAATTTATTGGTGATAAGTGATAACAACAAAATTGTATAGTGTTGCTTTCACGTCCTGCGTATAGATATACCCAAATACTATTTGACAGTATTATATGTACACTGCACCGAATCTTCCAACCACGCGATATATAAAACAAGAAAAAATGGCCGAGTAACCGACAATAGACATTCCTGAAATTCAGAGGGTGCAAGAATAATTTATTATTATTCTTTTTGTTGTTGTCAAACCGATCAAAATACTGACGTGTTCATTATATATATAAATATAATAATATTATTATTGGCTAGGAAAAAACACCTTGAACACGGACAAATTTACAATGATTATCGTCAAATGAATGTACAAGGTTGTTTATATTTTTTTTTGTTGTTAACCCGTTATACAATATATCCATTATAATAATGATTTATATAAACGGTTTACTACACCTATGATTTTTATTGGGTTCTATACAGCAAAAATAATAATCTTTAAATTTAGAAATGTAAAACAATGCGTTATATCGCACTGTTCGCCGGTCACTGATTTGGCATAATTGATTTAAATTTATGTACACATGTGAATTATCCATTAGCCCTAAAAAAAAAAAAAAAAAAAAAAAAAAAATGGTGGTCGCTTATTTTATTTCCGTCACCATTTTAAACCAAAAATTAAAAATTCAATATACCCGTTTGTACAAAATAAAAAATAGTTTTTCTCCGTCATCCGCTTGCACCAATTAGACCTGTACATTTTATTACTGTAGTTACATACGATATATTATGTATTATATAGGTATATACGAACTAAATCAAATATATTTTAGTTCATCAGGTTTAAATTCTGATTTTAATATAAAACTAAATTTAAAACCGGTAACTTTTATTAATAATATTTTTATACGATTTTAATGGATTTTTTAATACTTTTTGTCCAATAATAGTCTATATGCTTGTAGCGTGATTTTGTTATTATTATGTACTAAGTACTCAAGTATGCAAGTATTATGTGTCTTAAAATTAGTTTTAAATGCAATGTTGTATATACGAGTATAGACATATTTCAATAGTTCATACTTCTACAAAGGCGTCAATTTAAAAATATTTGTGTGCCGCAATTTAAATTGAACAAACTATTCTTCATAGTAACTATAAAAGTTGTCTTTTATCAAATTTATTTTATATTTAAATCAAAATTTTTATTATTATGACTGATAATTTAACTAATGAACTAAAATATATTTAATTTAGTTTGTATATATATAGGGTATAACTGGATTATTTAACATAACTTTTTTTCTATAGGATATTTTTAAGTTATTTTTTTTAAATTATTATTACAGCCTAGCCCTATAACTAAAATATTTTTAGATTAAATTTTAATGTTTAGGAATTCGAAATAACATAACAATACAATAACATACAATAACATTGTATATACAGTATTATATTTAATATATGATTATATTAATTACTCATCTGCAACACTATTATAATAAGGTAAAGATAAAATACACAACAAAATGTATTTAAAGTTTACAATTTATTTGAAAAAATAATATAAAATAAAAACTACTAGGTATTGAATTACAATTTAATAATGGTTACATTGAAATTTAAATTATTGTCTAATTTTATTACAAAAAATTACAAAATACGATCTTTAATTTTGTAAAAATAAAAGCACATTTTAATCGTATTTACCATGCGTTTTAATTTTATTTTTATAAAAATCATCTGATATCACCATTATCATATTACTGTATTTGGCGATCGAAAAATTTGTTATTGGTTATGAGTGATAAAAATTATTTCTTGGAAAAGAATAAAATGATATCCGCTATGTTGTGTAAAATGAAATATCAGAAAAATAATCCAATTTTTACAAACTTTAAAGATTGTTTAATAATAATTGTCTCAACGTTACAACGTTACGTAAACAATTTTGACAAAAATTTTTTTTAAAAATCAGATTTACAAATGGATAGATGGGTATCTTGATTTTTTTAAATTTTAAATAAAATTTTACATTTTTATTTATAATTCCTAAACATTAAAATTTAATTCAAAAATATTTCAGTTATAGCGCTAACCTGTAATAATTAATAATTTGAAAAAAAAAACTTATAAATATTCAATAAATAAAAAGATATTACTTCTGTTAAATCGTAGGTTCATAACCTTTTCTGGGCCATGGACCCCTTTGAAGTATAAAGTATAATCACGGACCCCCCCCTCAAAAAAAAAAAAAAAACAATACCATTTTTATTTTAAATATTTTTTAATGATAATACTAAACATGAATACATTATTAAATTATTGTGAATAATCATTTTTTTGAATGTGAAACTTGCTGTTGTTTTGATTGCAATATTGCCTTGAAGTCTGGGACCGTATTGGACAGGGAAACTCGCATATCGTCCTTGATGTCCAATCGATTTCTCGATTTTGTTTTAATTGTTACCATTGCAGAAAATCCAGACTCGCAAAGATATGTAGTGGCAAATGGAATCAAAAATGCTATTGCCCTGGATACAGCTCGCGGATAAGCTTTCGTCAACGTACACCAAAATTCAATTAAATTTTTTGTTCGAAAATCATGGTGTGCCAGTTCTTTTGATCTTAAATCAATTAATTCATCTTTAACGAGATCTGAATCATTAATTGTATTTAA
>JAIPRL010010747.1:0-14816 GCA_025469235.1 Pemphigus obesinymphae
AAATTGTTTTTGTTCTACAGTCAATAGTAGCTATAATTCAATTGTTAAATGTCTATAATTTGTTCTTTCAGTAGTCAATCCGTATTTATTTATTTTTTTTTTTAAACCTTGAATGAAATGTAATGTTTGATGTTTAATAGTAACCTATTTATAAGTTTTAGGTATATATATAAGAAAAAATATTGTGTAAGTTTTCTATGCTTTAGTGGTACACTGTTATATTATATAGTTATATAACTTATATATATAAAACTACTAAATATATTTACTTTAATCTAAAGTATAAATAGTAAAGAAAATTCTAAACAGAGATAATATAATTTGAATATTGGAAATTACTAATTTATGTATATATTTTGGGTTCAATATTTTATTATAAATATTTTAAAATGATAAACTACATTAAATAAAAACTAAAATGTGCTATGAAAGTTAAGTGAATAAGGATATTAATATATATTTATATAATTTAACTATTTTCTTTATTAAATATTTGAAAATTTGCTGTTATGTAAATATTACAGTTTACTTAAAAATAACTCAATCATATTGTGTACTAATTTCACACATTATTTATAAATTGAATAGAAAAATAATGTTAAAATATTTATTTCACAATTAAGTTCCATAAAAAATATTATTTTGACATTTCGAATTTAAGATTCTGGGCGTAGTTAGGAATAATATATTGTTTTACGATGTGTTTTTATTTATTTATTTTCATATGAATAGGTACCCTTTTTTGAGTAGAAGAAGTTTGGGAGTAAAGAGCTTTTTTTATACAAAATTATTTTTATTTGGTACTTTTAAGAGGTCATATTTTGATTTTTCAGTAGTACTCCCAGGCTAATGGCTCATTTAGGTTTTTAATTCATTTTGACAGTACGATTTTATTCTCAAAGTTTTTCTATTAATGTCTGGATCAGGACATTCTGTATAGTATATATTATATTAACAACATGGTTGAAGTCAGTGAAATATAATATTATTTTATTTTATTCTTATTAAAGTTATTGACTTACTTTAAATTTTATCTTACAATTTTCTAGAGGAACTAGATTTTGAGAATATGAGTAAGTTATTTAAAATACATAGAATGTCATGATCATCTTTGAGCAACAATTATCAGCTATAAATTAGCGTCACTTAGAACTCGTAAATTTATTATTTAACCCCCCCAGACTTTTTAATACCAACATTTTTATAACTATTAATATTCCCTAAAAAATCAAAAATATATATTATTTTAAATATAATTTGGACATTTAAATTTTAAGACTCTGGGCATAAATATAAATATATTATATTTTCATATATTAAACGGTGCGAAAAATCTATTAGTTTTATAATGTGTTTTTATTTATTTATTTAATTTCATATAAACACACTTTTTTGAATACAAAGTACTTTAGAGTAAAAGGGTTTTTGATACAAAATTAGTTATAGGCAGTTGGAATCTTTAAGTAGTCATTTTTTATATTTCCAAAAGGTAGTAGTCCTAGACTAGTGGATCATTCTAAGTTATTTAATTAATTTTGATAATACGATTTTATTTCCAAAGTTATTCTACTAACGCCTAGAATATGAACATTCTTTATAGTATATATATTATTAATATAATTAAAACCATTGAAATAATAAATTGATTTGTTGAAATATAATAAAATATGATTTTATTAAATAACTACTATTAATTAATATTATTTTATTTTATTTTATTCTTACTGAAGTTATTAATTTACTATAACTTTTATTTTACAATATTCTAGTTGACATCAATGATGCAAAAAAAAGAATAGGTCAGTTATTAAAGCATACAAAATTGTATAATCTTTGAGTAACAACTACAGCTATAAATTAGCAGAATTTACCTGTAAATGTAATATTTATGCTCCAAGATTTTTACCAAAATTGCAATTACTATTAATATTCTGCTAAAGAATCAAAAATTTAATTTTCAATTTTATTGAAATTATTTTCACTTTATTAATTAAGTTTAATTATCAATATATGTATTGTATATATGTATATTATTGTATACAGTCAATCTGTGTCAGAAATTACCTAGATAAAAGGATAATTAATAGTTTAAAAATTTGAAATTTTGGTTGTCGTTTTTTAAAACAAAATACTGCTCGTATTAAATATTTGTTAATGCTGGGCATTAACGAGTTAAAAGTTAAAAACAAAGTTAGTTTTCATTCAGTTAGCTACTTTGCGTGTTAGGTATTTCTTTTAAAACTCATTTTTAACTTAGTAGGCAAGTTACTTTTTTTGAAAACTTATTAACTTTATACAAAATTAACTAAATTAAGTTAAATTTTATTCAAAGAACAATAAAAGTTTTCTGAATGAAGTATTATTTTTTAGTATATGGAAATTTACAATATTTTCTATTATTTAGACATATTATTGCTTATATTTTATATAAATAGGACTATTAGGAAAATATAGTATTATTGTAATTCGTGGCTCTCTTTATCTTCACATTATAATTATAATATTTAGATAGCATGTGTAAACTAAAGTTTTTAAATAAATAAACAACATACTTAATTACGAATTATATATATATATATATATATATATTACTGTTAAAACAAAACAAGGTACAATGTATTCAGTTAGAAAGGGTGCATATAAAAAAAAAACTATTCACCGTCCCGACCAAGCCGAACGATGGCTGGCAGACGACTCTTCATACAAAATTAACCCACCCATATCTACATATATTTTACAGGACCACCAACCACAATATACACATGTAATCTCGATATTATTGATAACATTCGGCTATCCTGCCTTACAAGCGTCCTCGCTTGATTTTACAATTTTAAATAGTTAAACAAAAGTAATAAATAAAAAAAATTAAATAGTATATAATATATAAAAGGAATAATTCAATTTTCTTTTAGGAACATCAGTTACAATACCCCTTTTTTTTTTTAAAAAACATCAAATACAATATTTTTTTTTTTTAATCATATTTCATATCAAACATAATCTTTTAAATAAGTAGGACGTTTCTTCATTCGCTTGGATCTATCATTTTCTTCTTGTTTTTCATCTTCTGACTCAGTTTTATTTTCCTCATCAGTCAGAACACCATTTTCTTCTTGACTTTTTCTGTTGGCGCTTTCACTTCATCCAATTTCATCAATTTTTACATCATTTTCATCCATTTTCACTTTAATATCATCAATTTCATCTATGCCTTCAATCAAAAGTGAGTCCCAGAAAACACCTGACTTCAAGCCGGTTTTGAGGTCTTCTCATTTGTTGAATAGCTGTAACCTTTTGAGCTGCTAGTCGTACACCATCTTCTGAAAGTATAAAACCCAAATAAGTCACCTGTTTGTATCCAAAATAACACTTGCTCATTTTTAATATAAGCTTTGCTTCTTTTAGTACTTCTAACAATTGTTTCAATTGAGTTTACATATCATTGTATTAAATGGCTGGTATCAAAATATCATCTAAATATCACATTTCAACATTATTTTGTAATGGACTCATTACACGCTGCATCAATCGCGAAAATTCATAAGGCGGATTCACTAAATCAAATACCATTCTTTCAAATTGCCCAGTCTCACTTAGTGTAATAAACGCAGTTTTTTCTTTCGCCCTTTCAGTCAATGGTACTTGTAAATAACTTGATGCTAGATCCAAGGTCGTAAAAAATTTGGAACCATATAATACCTCCAAGTGTTCATCCAAAGTCTGCGAAAGAAAAACCTTCCGAACCGTTTGTGAATTTAACTTCCGATAATAATCAACCACTAGTCGTGCATCACCATCCTTTTTCTGCACAAGAAGTACTGGAGATGCATATGGCGAATTGGTTTCGGTGACTAGTCCAGCTTCTTTCCATTCCTGTACTATCTGATCAATTTTAATACGCTCTGTATTTGTGGTACGGTATGGTTTACTAAATACTGGCTAGTCGTTGTCAATAATGTCCATCTTTATTTGATCCGTACAACCCAACTCTAACAAATTAAATGCAAAACACATTCGATACTGATTTAAGAGAGTGAGTAGTTGAGCGACCTCTTCCATAATTGTTCTAGGATCATAATTTACTATTTCTGCTGTAATTTCTTTTCTTTCTGTAATTATTTCATTAATGGTTCCCTGCTGTGTCTTGAGTCTCCCTATTGTTTCTCTATTTTTGAAATTTACTTCCATACATCCCTCATTTATCACTAATACTTCCATAGTATCGGTATCTAATTCAACTTCCATTAACTTGACACTAGTTGCTGGTAAGGTTTCTTCATCTTTCTTTAATGTTACTCTGTGACTAGATACACTATCTGGTTGTTGTAAAGACCTACAATCGTTGAACGGAAATAGTGCACCATATGTGAACACCAACTGACCTTGAGTTTTCACAAATGATATATACTCACAATCAATGAAAGTGCGACCAATTATCATTTCATAATTCTGAACATGATTATCCAGTACCAATAAACTAATTTTTTCACTCACTTGGTCGATGTGTACTACTGCTTTCACTTCACCATAGCTTGTGATGTTTTGAGTGTTACCATACACAAACATATCTACTGTTTTAGGTTTAATTTTTAAATCATATTTTTCTGCCACCTCACGTGTGATGATACAGTAAGCACTACCAGTATCCACAGAATCTTAGTTTTCATTAAAATATACAGTCTTTATATACGTGTACTTACTGGTGTTATATATATATATTTACCTTCAATTAAAGAAACTTCAGACATCTTCTTTGTTGTACAGAATTTTGCTGTATGCCCATCTGCTTTACACAGTGAACATTTAAATGGTCGTCGCGATTGTGGACAATCTCGTGATATGTGTCCAAGTAATTGACAATTGAAACATTTTATACCTATTCCCTTTTGTTTCGTGTGACTTGTGTTTTCGACAGTTTCAGACTTCTCTTTCGGAGCTTCGCTTGATTTCTTCCCGAATCTCGAATAACTATTTGACTTCGTCTTTGTAGGTGTTGTTCCAAATCGTTCTTGTCGTTCATTTTCGACTTCGACAAAGTCTCTCAATTCGGTCATTATGTCTGCTTCGGTCGAGCACGACTTACTCATACATAATTGTAGTACATAGATTTCTAGATTTCATTCCTACACACAACATTTTTTTTGATTCTATTTCACTCAATTTCAGACGTCTACACATTCTCATCTTATCATGAAAATAAGCAAATACTGTTTCATCCCGATGTTGAATTCGATTATGCATCTTCTTCCATAATTCTGCAGTACTTTCACTAGCAGTGAACATACATTTAAACTGTTTTGAAAATTCATCCTATGTACTCAGTTCGGTTTGATGTGATAAGAATCAATTTCTTGCGGGTCCCTCAAAGTGCGATCTGGCTGCCTCGAATGTATATGTATCAGGACATCTATTTATATGCGCAGTCGTCTTCAACGCTGTAAGCCACTCGGCTGCTAATTCGGGATTACCCGATTCACCATCAAACATCGGTATGGTATTAGACAGATCCGGTAATATACTACTCGGCGAATCAACTCCAGATGCCTTTGTAGCGAGTTGTGATAAAACATTACTTAGTTGTTCATCGCGTAGTCGATTTTGCTCAATCATGAGTCGCATCAGCTCGTGTATACTGGTTAGTGAAGTGCCATCCATTTCATATAATCTTACGCACAAAAAAAATATCAACTGGTTTTCTAATACACAAACTAAGAAAACTTGCACAAAATTACGTAAACATTCGCGCGTAATCACTACGGTCAATTTGTTTTCACTGATAAGATATCACGATTTATTTTCTTTACCCGACGATAACTTCACAACCATGGGTTTATAAGTTTATAACACGATTTAAATTTGAGGTTATACGAATCTAAACACGTTTATCCGGACTTAATTCTTACTCGTATGAATTTAGTAGTATACTCGTATTGATGCTAAATATATTGAATACGTCTCCGGACCGAGATTTTCCTTCGAACGTACAGGAATATTTAACACTGAACCGCACAATGAAATATTCGTAATTTACGCACTAACTAGACGAATCGGCATTCATCCCACTTCTGATATAAACTAAAGTTTTTAAATAAATAAACAACATACTTAATTACGAATTATATATATATATATATTACTGTTAAAACAAAACAAGGTACAGTGTATTCAGTTAGAAAGGGTGCATATAAAAAAAAACTATTCACTGTCCCGACCAAGCCGAACAATGGCTGGCAGACGACTCTCCGTACAAAATGAACCCACCCATATCTACATATATTTTACAGGACCACCAACCACAATATACACATGTAATCTCGATATTATTGATAACACATGTAATATGGTTGTTTTATAAAGTTTCCAATTATGATAAACCAATGTTAAAATGGGTAAACCAAGGCATGGGTTGATAATTTTATTGGTTCATTTTATTTGCTCATGCGGAATTGGTCAGTTAAGATTTCCCGTCGAAACGGTTTTTGTTTTGATCTATATTTCATTTATACAATATAGAAAATATATTGAAGTGATGGTTACTGTCGGTTTCATATTAATATTAGCATGAATACAAAGATGTAGGTATTTTAGCAACTAAGGGATGTTTTCTAATTTTTAATTTTTTTTTTTGTAAATTAAAAACTGTTAACTTTTATCTAAGTTAAGTTACTATTTTCAAAATTAACTTTTAGTTTATAAAGTTAATAAAAATATATATAAGTAACTTTTAACTTTACTTAACGAATTGAAAAAAATTCGTAAACATGCCCAGCCTTGCAAAACCCCGTAATAAATTTATTATTATTTTAGTCCCAAATTAGTCTAATCTTAATTACGTTTAACTATATTTTACAATTAAAAATTTAATTATTTTAGTTATATTATGCATTTTATAAACAAAAATTAACTAATTTATGTATTAATATTTATGTATTATGTATTAAATTAAACAGGATTTCCACTAAAATTTATGAAACATATAATAAATAAAAAAGCAATAAATAGTAACTATAATTTATTATTTAAATATTAGAATAAACTAAATTGTAATATATAAATAAATAATAAAATAATATATATATATATATAAATAATAAATAAATAAATAATATTTGCAAAATAGTACGTCAGGATTTGTAGCGCAGTGCTTGGATGTTTCCCTTTAAAAATGAACTAGTTCACATTCACGTTTATTTTTATTTAAAAGGAACTAAGTTCCATTCCAGTCAAAGGCTTATAGAATGGAACTAGTTAATTTTCTCATTCATAACAAAAAAAAGTTTTTCATTCCTCAATCATTTTTTATTTTGAAAATTTTAAATTATTTTTAAAGTAAAACGAACATAAACTCCGAGTACTTACTACTTACCTTGTATTATATCACAAAGTAGTTTTATTAAATTGTTTGAATATATAATTAATAAAATATAATTTTTTGATGAGGGCAAAAGTATTTATTTTAACAACCTCCATCCACCAAAAAAAATTTTGTTTGATAGCGGTGTTTAGGTTTTTAAAAGTCTAATATATGATGCTAACATTAAAACCTTGAAATTTAGGTTACTATTAACCTTAAAATATTGTCTTTACATCCTTTTCAAAATGTTCCCCGAAAATCAAGAAATCGCTTTGTAAAACGGAAAAGTCATTTAGATACAAATGGAAGATGTGAATTCATAGTCCCCTTCATCGATAGTGTATTATTATTATTTGAAATTTAAAATCAAAGATCAATCATTGCATTCTAAAGACTATTTTGAGTATTACGATTTATGTATTTTGATTAATATAATAAAAAAAAGTCAATTATAACAACTTTATTTTGTTATTTCTCCTACATTTATAGAATATTCCTATTAAAAAAGGTAGTTTTTCATTATGCTTAAGTATTAATGGAAAAATGATCTCTCCAAAGCACCAACTAGGATTAATTTGCTAATAAAAATTGTTTTATTCCAAATCACCTCAACACGTTTCCTTCAAACCAATAAAATTTTACAGACAAAAAAAAACAAATTTTCCACAACACAAATTCCTTGCTTCACCCAGTGTAAAAGTTTTTTTGCGTACATTTTCATAAAAAATCGAGAAATATGCATAAAATATGCCATAACCATATTCACTAACCTCTATAACATTCTCCAACATACAAAATGAATTTTTTTCTACGAATTCTGTGATTTGTAAATCATTTAAATTTTTTACCCTCGTTAAATTACATACGAGTACAGTCAGTTGAAATACCTATGTAAAAACCTGAAAATCCGCTGTCTAATTACAATATATGTTATCTAATCTATAACATAATACCGTAAAATTCTATACAAACATCAAATATCTGTATACTGTATAATAAATATATAAATAAACAACTTTTAAACTATTAGGTAGATGTTAAAAATATGCAATTTAAAATACTGCAAACATTTTATAAAAACAATACAACTATTAGTCAATTCTAGATTCTGATAGGAGACGCAAATCTCTTGATTGTAAAATAATGTATGTAAAGGAAATTTAAAAGATATGTAGGTACCTAAGTGTAAATTAAAACTTTACCTACACAAAATTATTGTTATAAATAGAAAAATGTTATGCTAAAAACTTGAAATTTGCACCAAATATTTATTGTAACATAATATTGACGTGATAAAATTAAAATTATTTTACAAATTTCGGTACCTAATTCATAATAAAATTGGAAAAAAAGAAAACTGCCGAAAATAATGGAAAATTATTAGATATAAATCAAAAAATAATACTACCAACTTGCTCAAAATTGTTTTTTGAATTAAATACCTAGGTATTTTATGCAACAGTCCTAATAGATTATATTCTATTTCAGTTACAAATTTGCTACAAATACAGTATGCGGCGTAATGGAATCCTAAATTTCCAAGATAAATTGAAGGCACCGTTACAATAACCAGTTAGGTCTAATTTTTAACAAAGAAATATTAAGAAAAAAAAATCTCTATCGATTGGTTCAAGAACCAGATATGCCCAATGAATACAAATGGGAAATAATGTAAAAAAAAAATAAGAAGTTTTTATTGGCTCCTGAAAAATTGGAAAAATTAAAGTAACTGGTTATTGCACAGGTGCCTTCAATTTAAAAAGAAGTACATGATACGAAAAATTTTTTTATTTATAGAAAGTATATTCTATATAAGGTTTTTTTAATTATAAAAATTAAAGTTATATCATCCAAATGATGTCCTTGACAAGCGACGAATATATGGAGTCGTTCATGAAAGTTTTCCATCACTCTCGCCAGCATAAATTATAGAATTCTGACAATTTATTCACGAATGGCCTCTGAATTCTTCAAAGTCTCGAAGATGATGTTTAAAAACTTTATTTTGTAGGAAATGCTTCATGGTCATCTGATCTCCTAACGGGAAGATATTGCATGGCCTCCTCGCTCTCCTGATTTGACCATTTGACCCCTGTGACATTTTTTTTTTTTTTTTATGAGAAGGGATATCTCAAAGCTGAAGTTTTTAAATATCGTCCTCGAACCCTTGAAAAACTCAAGGAGGCCATCCGTGAAGAAATCGCCAGAATTCCACATGATATGCTGGTGAGAGTAATAGACAACTTTCGAAAACGCACATTTGGAGAACGTCGCTCTCGTCAAAGCCATCATTTGGACGATATAATTTTTATTTATTTATTATATAACTTTTAATTTTTATAAGTAAAAAAACCTTATATAATATACTCACTATAATTAAAAAATGTTTTTTCATATCATGTATCTTTATTTTTAATTCACCTCGGAAATCTGAGAGTCCATTACGCCGTACCCTGTACAAATGTATACAAAATAATAAAAATTAAAAATTAATTTCCAAAATATCAAAGAAGGTATAGGCCTTCCAAATTTCACCAGAGGGGGCAGTCACCTCTTTTTGCTCCCCCTAGTTTACGCTTATGGCGGAATCTGATCTGATCATTTTCATGAAGAACATATTATAGCAGTTAGAAAACTCTTTAAATAACTGCAAAAATATAATTATTTTATATATGTGTGTCTATGGGTCGTTATAAATTTAAACTATAAGACTAATAAGAAATTTTAATATTTAAAACTTATATTTATCAGAATAAAAGTTAGAAATTGTATACAAATAAATTTGTTTTTAATAAAGTTAATTGTAATTTCCGGTTTAATTAAACGCGTATAGTTTTATTTTAGTTTTCAAACATTTTCGTACGAGTGGTTTTCGATAATATCGAACGTCCAACGTGCGCTGATGATAACACTGTACTTATCTATTCTATATTTAAAAAAGTATTATGTTGTTTTCTCTGGGTGTGCAAGTTGTGTGATAACGCCTTACAAAATCTACGTGTACCTATAATGATTATTTTAATTATAACAAATACTGCATGTTATAAATAAAAAAAACAACATACGTTTGTTTACATAATATATATATATATATTATAAAATATATTATATTGATTGTCATAGTTCCATTTATCATTAGTATATTATGGAACACGAATAAATGTATTGAACCAACAATACAAATACCCACTCAATAACCACTAGTGGGTCTACAATATAACCACTCGCATATAACGCTGAAACTGCCGGTTAGGTTGCTAAGAATAGCAGTGGCAATGGTTGAATGTAAACGAGATAATATTTTATTAAATTTACCTGTTATTATTCTTATTATTATTGGGTTCAGAACAAACGACGCTTATCATAATACATTTTGTGCATGCATAATTTTTCTTGTGTAAGAGGGGGGAGGGTGAATTTCTATTATACGGTAACGCCCAATGTGCCAAGTCAGGAAACGCCACTGGTTATTTTATTACTACTGTAATTTCTACGTGGATAATGTAAAATAATATTACATCTGTATATAAATTATATATAATATAATAGCTAGGTATAATTTTTTATTATCTTTCAGTACCTATTTATTAATTTGTTCTCGTGTTACATTTACTACAATGTAGGTACCTAATGTAACCAAACAATAATAATAATAATAATTGTAATAATATCGAATAATAACTATGATATAAATAAAAATAATTATTTTAATTATTGATGTATTATATAATGTCAACTGTATGTTTATTTTTTCTTCTCAAAGGGTTCGCCTGTATATCATAATAATAAATAAATAAATAATAATAACGAAACTTTATTATAATATGTAATATATTATATTATTATAAAATATCAAACACAATATTTGCACTGCTAAGGAAAAGACGCTTGAACGGTGATAATGTAGTTTGCTAAATAATTTCTTATATCATTAGCAGAAGATCGAGCATTTATTTCGAGTGGCATATTATCATTTTGTAAAGGTGACGCTGCGACATCGCCGGTGACATTTTCATGTCTAATCGTCACAATTTATTGGAACTTTAAATCATTATTTTATTGTCAGTGTGTATTATTTCTTTGTAACAAAAATTGTATATTTTAGTAATTATTTATTTAGGTATTGGTACAGCACGGTTGGCCAGTCTGCAAGTACGTGTAATTTCTGTGAGTACCTACCCATTTATTTAAATTAATTATGAAATAATTACCGGCCTAAGCACAACGCTATTTTTTTGTTGAGCCAGCAGGGCTATCTTTATATACATATATAGTTATTTTATTTTATTTTTGTTTGTTCTTAGTGTCTATTGATTTATTTTTCTGTGTTGCTGTGATTTATTATCCTTTTTTGTCTTTAATTGAATTATTATACAGCAACATTAGTTACCAAAACTCTCCTTATTATTTCATATTTAATTTACCCATTTTCTATAGTTTATAAGTTTATAAGGTGCGCGCGAAGTAATGTTGGGTGCCCGGGCGCGCGCATTATCGCCTTACGCTCCCGGTCAGTACATTTGGTGACCTCGACGTGATTTTACTTTTTCTATTTAGGTATACGTTGTGTAGGAAATTTCTGCGTTTGCGTATATGTTATCGTATCTCACTATATTTAATTTGTTGCAGTTATTAATTAAATTAATTACATTCATTGTTTATCGTGCATTGTGTTATTATTATTATTATTATATGAAATATTAAATTTATAATCATACCTAGTCACTAATTGATCTCTTGTTATTGTTTTCTTTGCATAATTTCTTGTGTTATTGATTATTATTTGTATTTAATATTTTTCTATAATATTTATTATGGAGGAAAATGACCAAAAGGTTTATAAAGATTTAATTAAGAAACGAGCTGTAGTTAAGGTGACACTTACGCGTGTTAGAACATTTGTCTCTAATTTTAATAGTAGGGAATAGGTCATATCTTTACTCAAATTTAAACAAGAAGAGCTACCAGTAATAAATAGAAAATTAGATGACATACAATCACAAATTTTATTGAATTACTTGTTGTTGATATAGTTGAGGCTGATGCAGAACGAGATAAATTCGTACAAGAATATTTTGCTTTGAGATCGGAAATTCAAGAGATAATTAGTCAGGAATAGTCACACAATTTATCAGGATTTAACACATCCTTTGCAGCCACCCACATTCAATGAACACAGTTAGCACCAACTCCACTGCCAAAGTTTAACGGTGATATACAAAATTGGTCATCATTTTATGATATTTTTAAGGATATGGTATATAAGGATGAATCAAATACAGCAGCCCAAAAGATTTTCTATCTTAGATTAGATGGTGTTTGGAAGGTTCAGCTTTAGATTTGGTACGTTCAATATCGGTAAGCGATGGAAACTATGACACTATCATTGGTAAACTCATTCAACAGTATGATAATTGCAGTCTGGTAATACAAAATCATACAAGATCCATTCTTGAATGTCCTCGTGTAGGTGACTCAATGCCTAATTCCTTGCAAATACTACCGTATGCACTCATATCATCGCCGCACTCAAATCGTTAGAACAGCCTATTGAACACTGGAATGCTTGGTTAATTACAATTATCACTGGACGACTTGATAAAGGTACTGCTTATGGATGGCAACTTTATCAAAGAAATACCTATCTTCCAAAATATGATGATCTGGAGTCATTTTTAGGAAGTCGATGTGTGGCCATCGAGTCATTTGAATCCCGTGAAAAAGGCACGGGGGGAGGTAATGGTGATATTCAATGCAAAGTTATAAATTCGTGTCGCCTCCCATTGGAAGAAAAAACTAGTGATAAAGATAGTCAGCCAACTCAAGAAAACAAGAAAATAGTTGAAACCTTATAGTTTTAACGGGGGGAGAATGTTCCGGCCGGGAATATGCAATATTAATTGCAACGTGACACCCCTCACTACCATCATCCGCTTTGATATAGATAATATTATTTTCACGATCACACCGGTCAGGCACACACACTCACGCGCAAACACATCATTAATTGTATATATTGTGAATTATTATATAAGATTGTCAATCTGTTTTCGTGACTTATTATCGGTAATTAAAATTATGCCGTACCTATATTATAATATATCATTGATACCACATTATATGTCCATCCGTTATACTCGTATGGTGTTAATGCGGAATAAAAGTCGTTTACGTGCGCGAATCGCCGTATATAATATTACATTGTTTGGAGCAAAAAAGCCGTGTTTTTTTATTTTAATAGTTCATGGGCTCTAATAGCCGCGTATTTTTCATTGTATCTAATTTGGCTCAAATAGCCGGCTATTTAATTATTTTTTGTACGTGTGCTAATCGCCGTTAATACTGTCCTTTTTTTATTATTGTTTTTTACGTGTGCGCTAATCGCCATAATTTATTGAGAAAGATTATTATATTTTTTGCACATGTGTTAATCGCCATTAATAGTCGATGCGTACCTTTCCTCCGCTGAATTGCGAGGATTCAGGCCCCACGCGAGATAAACTAAAGGAAGGTGATATAGAGAGAAGTCGGGAGATGAATGTAAAGA
Organism: Pemphigus obesinymphae; assembly: GCA_025469235.1. NCBI lineage: Eukaryota > Metazoa > Arthropoda > Insecta > Hemiptera > Aphididae > Pemphigus > Pemphigus obesinymphae. The sequence goes on from JAIPRL010010747.1 coordinate 13,905, forward strand.
AAACACGATGTAATTGAATAAATATCGGTATTATTTTGGGTACCTATCGTAAATGTACATAGATATATCGTCACCTGCGAATGAAAAGGTTCTATGTAGTCATTTTTCGAAAATACACTTTTTTATTAATTGTTATAAAGTAAAAATTGCCTGATTTTTTAAGCTTATAATGAAGTTTCTAACTTCATTATTGAATGAGATATTCAGTATGAAAAGGTTCTATTTTGTGAAAAGTTAAAATTATTTTTCTTCGTACACATATAAATAGAACTATTTAAAAGTGAAATAATATTGAGAAAGAAAAGGTTCTATGATAAATATTGTTTGTACTTCTGTACAATAAAATGCTATATTCTACAATAATTATTCTATTCACTAATCACACATATTGCAATGATAACGTTTCCCGCGCATATGACTTTTCAAAGATTTGTTTATGTCACAATGTAGATAAAATAGGTAGGTAGGTAGTTACATCGTGGTTACTTGTTAGTTGTTTATCCGTAAATAATAATTCTTTATTTCTTAAAATATGCATATAAAATAATAGATATATATATATTTTTTTCAAATCGCCTAATTATATTTGTCACTTAATTTCCTTTATTATTGATATAAATTTATGGTTACCAGTATCATATTTATAGTGGGAGATACTGGACCCCCCCCCAGAATCAACATAATTTTAGATTATAAAGGCTTAAACACCTATAATAGATTTTTGTAAATATAATTTTTAAATAAATCAAAATAGTAAACGTGTACTTCATCCTCCATCTCACTGCATACACTATTTTTTTTTTTATCGGTAAATTAGGAAATTTTTACCCCTATAAATTATGTACCTAGTTAAATATATAAGTATTGTATAAATTGTTGGTTTTAAATATTTTTGGGGGGGGGGGGGGGGGG
>JAIPRL010010748.1:0-14815 GCA_025469235.1 Pemphigus obesinymphae
TTTAAGATAAAAATTATTAATAGCAATGTCATAAAAGTGTCCGTTATTTAGAGTGTCCTGTATTTAGAGGTTTTCCTATACATAAATAGTGAAAATGTCCCCGTCCCCGAAAAAACGTCCGCTATTTAGATGTGTCCGTTAAGGGAGGTTTCACTGTATATGTAATATTAAAATATAATGTAAAATGTCGGTGATTTTTAGTTGGTACTCGAATAGTGCGAATAGTTTCTATATCATATGTGTTGATGTTTATCATCATATTTATTTTGAATACAGAGGTCCCCGTATCAATATGATTTATTAATGTTATATATTCGATAAGGTCAGGCCATATACCAGTCCTTGCGCCCCAAATAATAGTCCACATAAATATACTAGGTACTTACTCACTACCTACTCTGTTTCTCCTGGTTTGAATTTTTTTTTTTTTTTTTGGACGTCGCGATGCATGTTTAATATGATAATCCGAAAGGTCGCTTTGTTATTTATATATTTGTTTAACAAATAACGTTTTAACGTCATAGACCATTTGTTTTTACACAATTTATTCAACACGTGAGTAGTCCAATATAGTTATTGCAGTATTATTTTATTCCATACACTAAATTAGACAGTTTTGTTTCTTTAGTAATTTGTTTTTAAATGTCACGGTGATTCGATGAAAAACTTTTGATCGACCAGCTTTAAATATGTTCATGTTTCTATACTGGTTCGTGTATATTCTTCATTTGAAATGTTTTTATTTCGCTTTGAATGTCATGAAATTTTCTTTGTTTGTATTTTGTAGAACTTTTAGTTTATTCTGAGGTAATAACTACGTATATAAAGTAATCGTTGTCTATTAGAATTAAGAAAAATATATTGCCAATTCATACAACGATTGGATATTTTCTCGTGCTTTTATTTTCATATAGTTTCCAATACAATTTTACAAATAAATTATATTGATTATTAATATAAATAACAATTGCTGAATTAGCCACTCATTTTATTGAGGCATATATAACTAAATTCATTAAATTAAATACAACACTTATAATATACCTATGTAAAGTCAATAATATTATATATAAATTTAAGTTTTGTTTCAATGTAAAAAAAAATGTAGTTTAATAACAAAAAAATCAAGTTGAAAAATTACTGCAGTGGAATTATATATACCTGTTATATAACGTCGTTTTATTATATATATATATATATATATATATATATATGTATATATCTATGTACATTATTAAATCAACTATCATCTATTTTATTGTGGATAATTAAATATAATTTTTGTCCAATAATTGTGTTATTTATTTCAAATTCAGTAATTTGTCTTGTAAAAATAAACGACTTGGAAATTACGTGTAGTTAAAATCAATCAGTAAAATATCTAGAAAAACGTTGAATAGAAACCTTAATCTAGAGAAATTTAAACACATGTTCATGTCATATTTCGAAAATTACCTAGTTTTAAAAATATATTTATATATAACTATGAATTATGGTTGAAATTGTATTTATTTTATTTTTTCATTTTACGATTTGGTTTTGATAATATCTAGAATTTTTGAGAAAGTAAAAATGTTTAAAGTATGTACAATATAGATTACGAACTATTGCGTTCAATATAATATGTTTGAGTTCGAGTATTTTTAATAGTCTCACGTTGACAAGTATAATACACAAACAACATGAAAAAATATTGTTTACGATTGTTTAATACATTAAAAATAAAAATCATTGTAAAACCTCAAAGTTCTCTCTGTCCGTTCAGAATCTAAAGTATCAATATAGATAAGTTCGAAAAATATACATTCAAATCTAATACTTATTATTCAACATAAATGTCGTTTTTTGATTACTTAAATCATAAACAGAAAAATAAATACTTAATATGTATCAATGTTAGTATAGCTTTCGCAAGTAGACCACCCAATAAAATACAAACTACATACCTGAATTACTGTCTTGCAATTATATTAATCTATATTCGAATAATACTTATTTATAAGACTATGTCAAATATACAATTATACTTTCGATTAAACAGTATATAAAAAATATATTTTTTATTTAGGAATCGTGAAATTATTTCATCATTAAAATAACTCGAAGACCGGCGAAAATATTCAGCATTTTCTTAAACCTCTTATTTAATCTCTTCCTATAGGATATTGATAACTATCAACTATGTGCTCGTTATTTTTTCCGTAAGTTTTATCGTAATCATTTAAGTTAATATTTGATGGTTAAAAGATAGAGGTTACACAGTAGGTATACGAAAAATAGTTTACGTAGTTCTACTTTATATTATTAAATTAAAAATTATGCTATTTAAACATATAATAACACAATTTTAAAACGAATAATAAAATTGTTTCGATTTGAAAGTTTGTTAGAAAAAAAAAAACAGACCCGGGGAAGTGAAATATATCGATTTGCAAATGACCTCTCTCCTACTGTGAACTTTATATTTGGATTTTACCGAATCAAAATGCTTTTGACATATAAGTCAAAAACTCTTGGATACACTTTTTGTTTTAACATTTTTGACATCTCAGTATCTATTTCACAAAACATTTTTACTAATAATCACTTTATATTGTATAAATATATTGTTATGATAAAAACTGTGTATATACATTATATACATATTGAGTAATTATATTTATTTAAAAGCTAGCTATATCTAAGCATACAACGATTAATTGCTTTATATATAGTATAATGTTTTTGTAATATTAAACATTTTTAGTCATTATCTAAAAATAATTCGATGAGCTATTATGGAGCTATTATTATGTAGTAATCGTGACGTATAGAGCTGGTACCTTTTAGTAGGTAATACTTTTCCACGGTTTTACGCGACGTTTATAATTTGATTGAATTATTGTGCTTACGGGTTATACCGTTAAAACTTAAAACGTCGTTTTAAACATTTCGCTGAATTGAATTTATCACGACATTAATTTAAACGTCTGCACGTATAAACAAAATCATTTACAGGGCACGTACCGAATTTTCTAAAACTTTGCATTCAATAGGTACCTACTTTGTACGTTCACATAAAAGAGGAAATTTCTTTTATCCGAGCAATTTCGGATAGGTTTAGATATCAATGAAATATTGTTTTTCATTATTATCTTATGTACCGCCGGCTGTGTTAAAAACGCGTTCGTGATTTATTTTCGTTTAACTTATTATTACGTCATACCTGTCTCTCAATTATTATAGTGGTTCGCACTAATTACGATCGTTAAAACTTAGACGAAACGGATATCCACTATAAGTTTCCAGACAATTAATATAAAAACTAACAACTACAACTGTGCATCATAAACTTTTACATCGTTCCGGAATTCTGTTTATTTTCACATACCTACCTGCAATAATTTAATTGTAGTTCACTCATTTTACACGTATACTGCAGTGTATACGTATAATTATACGCAATAAAACATTTTGGGGTATGTTACTGTTAGACGTTTAAACTTTTCGTCAACATGCTACGTCGAAACTAATTTAAAAAATAGATATACTTTTGATACGACGACAGGGTTTGAACTCGAAAACGAATGCTTTCGGTTTGCAGTGCAATCTCCAATAATGTGGTATGGTATTACACTCGGTTGACAAAATTTGGACGATGATGTATAATAACCATATGACGTAAAACAATAAAATAATGGAAACTTTGAAAATGTTTATATTCATTTCTAAATATATATATATATATATATATATATATATTCGAATAATAAATTAATTATGCTTATTTCGCGTTGTATTTTGTATATTCGTTTTCGATTTTTCGGTACGTTATTAAACAGTTCATCATAACTTCAAATTTGTGTATATATATATTAGTTCACATATATATATATATATTTTATGTATCGATATACACATTGTTTGTATACAATATATTGTTTAAATATAGAAAATAAAATTTTCATCTTTTTCACTATAATATATTATACAATGAAAGTCGAATTATATTGCGTATATTGAATAGATATTTTAAAATTAATTGAATTTAATATATATATATATTTATTGAAATTCAACTGTCAGTATTAAAATATAAGTATATAAAATGGTAAATATGTATATATTCATATTATTTTACGTTTCACTCGGTAAATTGATTGAAACAAAAATAATAATTTTATAATATAAATGTAGGTATTAGTTTTTTAGTATATTTTCAATACTGTAAATGACATTCGTTTTTCGAAAAAAATACTATCAATCATAAAATCGTTGTACGGTCGTCGGGGTTAAAATGAATTTCGTAAACGTGCACTGTTTGTATTGTGAAAAAAATATACGGCCTTAAATCGTTATAAAAATGTATATTTTTTCACGGTGATCCTTAACAAACAATTGTCACGACAGTAAAATCATGTAGTTATGAGCACGGTTTGTTTTTAATTTTCGTTCGTGATAATTTAATTTTCGTATATAACTCATGTCCTACTGTTCTAACCACTGTCCTCAGTCTCATCGACCTAACGATTTATAACTCTGAAAATTCGAAAATGTCACTTTCACTTTAAGTTTTAGCAATCGTTCAATTTATATTTGTGTTTTGATAACACAAATAAACAAAAAGTTATGAAATATCCATATACTAAATAGGTAGTGATAACTCAATGTCAATAAAATGAGATAGGTAATGCATATGATTTTTGAAGCAAATTTGTCAATTGCGTTGTCTTTATCAATCAAATTTCGTACTAATTATATAAATAGATATTAATCATTATATTTATCATATACTAGGTATAAAAAGTAATTTCCAGTAAAACCATCCTAGAATCCGTGTACCTCTCGATCATTTAATTTATCTTTGAGTATCTTCTTTCTATTGGCATTCTTTATACAAATGCACTTAAATGCAATTCCCCTCATCTATTATTTATATATCTAAGTTTATTTCGTTAACGTAATTATTTTTCTAGTTAACTTTAGGTACACTCGTGGTTTTTCTTTCCCTTTTTTTCAAATCCTCGAATCTTTTGATATAAATACTGTACGACCTGTAATTAGTTTTTTCATCTCCTCTAACATCATCGTTTTATATTATATTTATAGTTGATTACATCAATATTATTTCGAAAAAAATCTTCAAAAATATTCTTTGTTAATAAAAGAATAATAAAATCTTTTTTTATGCTTTTATATTTAATTTAATATTTATTTTATTGATATTTATTACAGTGAAAAATTTGAACGTTTCGTTTTTTCTATTTGTCACACACTATCCATAAATCGTAATATTAAGTATTATATTTGTTTAAAAAATCAACATATTTACACAAAATAAACAAATAAAATCATTAAAATTAGAGAGACACATAAAGTTTTTATAATCATAAATCGATTTACTACAATCGTTTATAACTCATATTATATAATTTGTAGATGTTGAAAAACAACATCGGGGGTTTTAAACATTTTTAAATAATTTTACTCATTTAGTAGTCAATATTTTAAAAAATACTGAAAAGCTAGTTGTCTCCTGTAAGTTTCACAATAGGTGATTTAACTCTAAACATATAATTTAATAATTATTTGATATTTGTCTTTATTTCGTGGATATGTTTTTACCATAATAAAATATTTGTTATCTAAATTTTCTAGATATTCTGATAACCGAAAAGGACAAAACAATTAAATGCAGTGAAATAATGTATTGTTAATTATATAAAATGTGTATCTATTACGCCATTACGATATTATACATACCTTATAGGAATATTTTTTAGGTGATTGAAAGGAATGTATAAATCTGTAGCCCTTTTAAGATTCTGTAGGTTCTTTAGTAAAGAATGTTGGAAGTAGAACTTTCATATTTTTACTAAAAATTTGAAAATAAGGGGATTTACTTTTTAGATATTTACTTATTTGGAAACCTTTGTCATATAAAAATAAAATAGAATATCAAAAAATTATCCCCCTCATTATTAGTTAGTATACCTATAGAATCTATACTTTATCTGCTATAATACCTAGTACACGCGCGTTCGAACATACGGGAAACATAAAGGTGTTGATGCACACATTAATGCTATCCTACTTATTACTGAAATCCGGATTTGTACGCACTAAAAAAACTTAAATTAATATGAATTTATGCATCAAAAATACCTTGAAATATGTACCAAAGACGCTCTTCAATTTTTAAGAAATATGCAATAATATACTTTTATATAAATATTTTATACACTAAATTCAAGTGAAAAAAAATTATTACCCTTTTAATTTAAGAAATAATTTATCATATGTTCTTTTAACTATTCATACCACTATTTCCCTAAAGTAATATTATATAAAGTTATAAAAAAAGTAATTAGAGTTATAAATGTTATATTTGCATTATACAAGTAGATGTAGAATATTATAAGAAAAACAATAGTATAAACAAATAAGAATAAATTAAGAAAACGATTAGGAGAAAAGGAAAGAATAAAAATATTTAAAAAAAACAGAACATATTCAAAAAATAAACAATAATAAACTAAATAAATAAAAGTGGGATATAAACCCAGTGCATAGATAATGGAAGAAGACAATGTAACGCTAATAACAAAAGGGGAAGAAATTACCAAAAAATTTGAGAAATCACTCAATCTACAAACACAAAATGTCATACACTAACAGAGTATTATACAGTAGAACTTAAAGATCTGGAACCAATGGACGATGAAATAAAAATGGCCATAAATACACTTAAAAATAACAAAATACCAGGTTAGCTAGGGAACTTTTAAAAAACATTGGTGAAGAATTAATAAATGAAGTAGGGAAATTAATTAGAGAAGTTTGGAATAATGAAGAATGCCAAAAGAAGGGCGGTGAGCAATATATTCCACATTTATATAATGGGAGTTATTACGAATTGTCACAATTACTGAGGAATATAATATTGCTAAGCATAACGTATAAAATCTTATCAAGCTTCATACAAATATAAATAAAATAAAACCATACTCAAAAGATATCATTGAACATATTTATATTTATATTTACAAATGTTAAATTAACCATTGGTTGACAGAAGAAAATAAGAATGAATATATAGAGAGTAGTATAGGAGTGGCTCCGATATTAAAGAAAATGAAGGAAAACAGATTGAGATGGCTAGGGAATTTTTTAAGGAGGGAAGAAATAAAGAAAGTTTAGTATAGTATAGTATCAGTGTAGTATAGGGAAATTTATGTTGAATGAAAAAAAGGAAGAAAAAGACCAAAAAATAGGTGGAAGGATGTAATAAAGAGTGATATGAGGTAAGTAGCTGTAAGTGAGTACGATGCAATAGATTGAGTTTTATGTCAGTTAAGGACTAGAGTGGCCGACCTCAAATAGTTAGGAAATAGGGTAAAGAAGAATAAAAAGTTCATAGACATGAACGTAATCATTTAAACTTTATTTAGTGAAATTTTTAAATAATATATGTATATTAATATAGGTTAAATAGTCTTTTTTTACGAAATATGCTATTATCCCTAAAATATTAATTTATGTGCAATATAAACTTTTTTCCATGATATCTCTGCTCGATAATTCTTATTCCCATAAAACTACATCTTCTCAAAAAGAAAAAATCAAAATGAAAATGCCCATACGGGTTCTACTTATCACACATAGACGATACAATGTAGCCCGTATTAAATTTCATATGCATAACCCTTTAAAATCCACGTGTTTGCAACGTTTTTGAGTGAAATTAGTAACAAAAATGAAAAGTATTTATAATACTTTTGAAGATTATTTGTTTTTGATGGTAATGGGAAAAAACCAATGTAGAGGAACTCACGAAAAAAATTCAAATATAAATCTGCCAATAAATAAAGTACAAAAATATTAATAAATAAAATAAATAAAGATGCCAATAAATAAATGTATAGTGCTTTTATTTCAATAATAATATATTCGGGGAAAACAAAAATAACTTGGAGATGTACTAAAAGATAATTATGGTAAATTTGAATTTTTTCTTTTTTGCATTTCTAAATACTCTATTATATATTCCTATATAAGGCAAATCTATGCGTGTGAAGTTTGCCTCCAAATATATCGAGCTAGCGCCCCAGAACATTTCTAGAATTTTTGCAATTAATTTGCAATAAATTGCTGTGAACAGGTAACACTCCCGATGACTGCTTCCGAGATATTTTTCAATTATATACGAGAGGCAGACAATACTTCCTAAGCTCTTCTAGCGGTTTGGGAGCTTGCCCCTTAATAGAAGTGTGTGTGTGTGTGTGTGTGTGTGTGTGTGTGTGTGTATCTGTATGTGTGTATGAGAGTATTATTAAAACTATAGTGGCGTGCGTCACATTAATTGCAATAAAAAAAAAAAACAAGCTAGTCTGTTAAAAATTTGAAAATAAATTCCTGAATGTTATAATCGCATGAGTGATCGAATAAAACATTTCAGAGAGATATAGTGCTGTATAATGATATCATTTTGAAAAAAATTTGCAGAACATTTTCTATCAGGTTTAAATATTGAGTGTTGAAAATGACTTACGCCATTATGCAATTTAACAATTAGAACGTTTGTTTGTTGTCATAGCGTAGTGTAAGTCAGATTTATACCATTATTAATAAAAAAACAACTGATTAGTTGCTATGGTTACATTGTGTTACAATCTATCGGTAAACCTCATATGATTACTTAATTTCGCCATTCGACGAGTGGCTTTTTTAATAAATGCTTTATGCATTTCTTTAAATGCGGCCAACCTTCGCGAAGACTATTGACTTACAACACTTTGGCCGTAACTCCCCTCAGATATATAATATGTATATATTGTTCTATTATATATATATATATACGTATATATCTAATATACCTACTTATAATGTTATATCTCCGAAGCATATATAATATTTAGTGCAATATACATATATATATATATATATATTTATATCCTATACTCATCCACATACATATATAATGCGGAAACTAATCAAACACAATGCCGGTTGCTCTCTCTCTCTCTCTATATATATACATAGATCCTTTACCTATACACGATGATATTATGTTGGTGAAATTGATATACCTTGTAAAATTGTGTGTATACACTGAAACAATATGTTGCGGACACGTATATACGATGACGTGTATAACAAAGCTCGTGCGATTGCATCTATAATATAATATGTATAGAGAGTTTGACGGACGGAATAATGAATATCGATGAGTCTTCCGGTCTGTTACCACGTCTGTGTCACCGCAAACATGCACACCGACCGGCGTACACTCTGTAAAACCATTTTTCCGCCCTCGTTAGGCAACGTGTTGTTTTTATAATTTTCTTTTTTCTTTTTTTTTTATCAACTATTCTCGTTTCCTCACTCGGTTTTCGGGTTGTTTCCTCAATAATTTCATACATATCACTATAATTCTCAATATTAAGTATTAAACCTTTTGATATTACGGACACACACATATATACGTCATAATATATTTGTAGTTTGTACATTATTAAATGATATTATAATAAATTATAGTAATAATATTATGACTATCAACAGTACTTACATATATTTCAATATGATTTCAATGGTATAAAAAAAAAAAAAAAATCGGATTATATCTGAAGAAATGGGAATGATTATAAAATGTGTATAAAAACAATGGTTCCGAAACAATTACCGTTATTGATGCGGTCACCGTTATCAGTCACCACTACTATCAATATTGAATTTTTATGTGCACACTAAACGTAGAACTCTATTGACCATGTTTATAGATGTGTTTTATTTGTATTTTAATCAAATATTTGCTTAAATAAGAAGTACTCAGGAAAAATTTAAAATTATGAGTCAAAAATTATAAAAATAAAAGTAAAAAATGATTCTAAATATAAATGACTAAAATAAATAAATTCAAAAGTCCACTTTCTTCAGCATGATAGAAACACTTAAGAAAAATTAAACTAGCAGTGAAAGGATTAACCCCAAAAATAAACAAACTATTTGGAGGATTGTGATAGAAAGGAAATGATAAAATCATCCGAAATAATCTGAATTTGTCTACAATTAGATATTTAGAACGTTTTAATATAAATCTAAAGTTAATTGTAATAATTTAAAAATAAAGTAGTTAGATTATCCTCAAATTTCTATTAGTTTCAACAATATTATTGAATTGTATAGAGTTTTTGTAAACGTGGTCAGAAACGGTTTTTTCAGTGTGGTGTAGAAATTTTAAGTTTTATAAACTTGAGAATTAACAATAAAATTCCACGTTTAATTTTTTGAAGGGTTAGAGATAGAGGAGAGTTGTGAATTTTGTCAATTATATAACACCTGTACAACGTTAAGTTGATATGAATATTTTAAAAGGCAGTGTTCAAAGAGTTCTTATCCAACAAAAACGAACAAAAGTTATTTCGAAAATTTTCATTCCTTGATATCGAATATCGAATCAATAGTTTATATTTTATTTATAAGTGTTTGTATAATTTAGAGGATCGGAGTAGTAGTGCAGTATAAAAATATTTACTCACCACAATACACTCCTCGTTGTTTGTCTTAATAATTAAACGCTTATAAATAATATAAACCATTATATGGGTTCTGAGGGTTTCATATATTTTATTTATAGATATCTGCAATTAATATTTTTCTCAACATTATGAATAGTTTATAATAAAAAAAAAAAAATCATAAAATTATTAATAGAAATATGGTATTATTTTTATACGTGCACACATACTGCTCTGTTATTATTATACATTATATATGTGTATATAATATTATTATATTGATATCCCTCTAGTTTTATTCTATTATTTCACTAGCATTGTAAGTGAGATCGGATTTAAAATGTTTACAAAATTATTCGATTTTGAGTTTGCTGATGGACATTGATTTTTCCTTTGTAGATTGGTAATTTTAAGTTTTAAAATATATAATTTAAATATATATATATATAAATACCAGCTATTATTGTTCTGTAATAAATAATTTATGATATTCGGATTTATATTTTATTCAAACGAAGTGTATATACGTATTCAAATTTAAAATCCAATTGTATTGTGGTGGGGGAGGGGTAATGCTTTTCTTATGCCTCTGCAATTTACATATCATAATCTTAGCACTCGTTATATTATTTACATTCGATGTACGCCTATTATCATTATGATTACCTCTTTATTTTTTTTTAACCGTAGTTTATTAACATTATTTCATCATAACAATAATACTTTAATATTATAAATATGTATACATTATAGTTAGTTTACAATGTATTTCGAGATATTGCACGTTAATCATCGCGTCGTGTTCGAAATCCTGGGACTGTGCCGATTTCATCGGGTCGGGGATTAATATTAGCAATTCAGATAGGAAATTTGTCGCGTTTAAATTAAAATTATTTACACCCCCGTGGAGGTTTACCAATTCCAAATCGGACTGTCGTACAGTACAGTATTTACAGTGGTTCCGTGTCCGCACAGTGAATAAAAATAAGCCGGTTAAAATGTAATTTTAGGTTCTGAGCGGAGCGATTAAATTATTGATTTTAAAATTATATTTATTTATTTTTTTTATTTCTCTATGAATAACTTTTCGATCAGGAGTCGAGTAGGAGTTTTAATATTTTTTAATCCCCCCCCCCAAAAAAAAAAAATTAAATTTAACTCCACTCAGAATTGTTTACTATTGAATGCAGAGATTCATCATTCCTTCAAATTTGTAATTACATAACAATTTGTATAAACATAAAGACAAAAACTTACATATATATAATATATAGGTATACATTGTTATATTCGAATTCTTTCCTATACTTATGATAATACAATCCCAATACGAAATATCCATTTGAAGCTAATAAGTAATAATTTTTATTTCTCACATCTTGCACAAGAATTCCATTTATCAAAATATCGGTAATGTTTTAAAATTTAAATATTCGACTATCTAATAGCCACCCTACTATTATTTCTAAATAATAAATAAAATGAATGTATTATTTATTTAAAACTGAGGTCCCTATCTATTTAATCCTATTTTACAATATTAACCATTTCAAGCTTTGAATTCGAAATAAAAATGATCGATTTTTAATATATTTATAACATGAGTATTATATTTTGATCATTGATATGGATTTGCCAATATTGTTGTTCATGAATCAATAAACGTTTAATTCTTATATTCACAAACGTTTTAGATTAAAAATTGTGTACGATACAAAATGAATTCAAAATATGTTATACAATCGAGTGTAAACAATCGAATAGAAATGTTTATCATTATATAATAGCTATAATAATAGACACAATAGGCGTGTTTTCGCGATTAACCAAATGTATTTTGGTTACCGAATTTTATAAACAATCAGTTTTAGTTATAATAATTTATAACCGATAAATGTAGTGGTTATTATGTTTGGTTATAGATAAGACAAAATAATATAACCTGGTTAATCGCGAAAACACGCCTAATATGACAATTGATGTTTATCAAATTTAAAAGGTAAACAAATTTTTGTAATCGAAATACTATAAAGTGAATAATTATATAATGTAATAAATTATATTGTTAGACGTATACATTTTACCATTAAATTTCTTATTTAAATAATTTACATGGTTTTATTTATAATGAAAAAGATATATACTAATGCAATAATTATATTTAATGATAACCCTTTAACTGTTACCTACTAGATATTTTACCTGTGTGTGCTATACATTTTTGATAGAATCAAGCTAATATTAATAGGAAAATAAAATATGTGTCGCTCTATAGTTTATAGAAAATAATATTTTCCGAGTCGAATGAAAAAAAAAAAAAAACGATTTCGATAATTTTCAAAGATTTACTATTATTTTCGTGTTTTTATAATGGTATATACCAATCAACTTTCTTCCAAAAAAATGTGTTCGTGATATCTGTATAGATAATCAATTTTTCTAAAATTCAAATTTCTTGTTATTTTTATCACTTATATGGTTTCATTAATTGTTTCTGTATAACTATGAGTGCGAGTTTACGTAATAAAATTTTTAACTACGATTTAAGAAACTACAATTAAAAAAAAAATACGGTATAACATGGTTAATAATGTTTTTTTTTTTCTAATTTTTAATTATTGAAATATAATTGTTTTGGATGTAATATGTTAATATTAATATATTAATATATTAATAAAGTATATAAACCTATAGATAGGTCATATAAGAAAAAAATATCTCAATGACAATTCTGATTTCGCAGTATTGTTATAATATACAACAAGTTGACCCGATTGACAAGTTTACTTCCTGTGTAGCATAATTAAATTTCATAAGAATTGTAAAATAACACAGCAACAGAATAAATGGATAAATATAATTTGATATTATTATTATATTAATTATATTAATTCTTATTATTATTTTTTTTTGCCCGATGAACAAATTTATATAATTTTAATCATTTTATTTATATATTATATATAAGTACCTGGTGGTCACTGAATGAGTTTATATATAGGTATTAGAGTGCCCGTTATTTATATAAGGAAAAAATAATTTATTACATTTTAAGGAGTACCGGCCCGAAATTTGTTACAATACATTTAAAAATAATGTCCGTAAATTTTGAATTCGATCTGATATAATTAACAGAGCTCGCTCTAAACTCAAAGTTTATTGAAAAAGTGTAAACTTCGACTTTCTGGAATGTACTCGCTTTAGTTTTAAAATTACGAAAAAATGATACAAAATCATTATTGTAGTACTAATCATTTCCTTAAAAATGTATCTTTATATTTTTTGTTAAGTTAACCCTTTCATGCCAATTCATGAAAGATATAGAAATGCATATATTTTATGAAAAATGTTCGGTTTTTAGACTTTAGCTATTATCTTCTTGAATTTTACAGATATGAAATAATCGTATAATATAATTGATAAACAAGTTTTCCTGTCATGTATTTTTGGTTGTAAATTATAAAACTGATTGTGATTTTGATTTATGACCCAATAATCATGTACCTATAATCTATATCAATCGATCTATTGAGTAGTATCAGTGATCAGTGCGTTTGTAATTCATTTCGTTTGTTGTTTAGTTTGTGATACGTCGTTATATTATATTTTAATTTGTTTAATATGTCATCGTTTCGTAAAATAATATATCTTGTTGGGCATTTAACACATCAAATAACATGCAGTTAAGCTACAATCGAATGGCGATTGTTTGCGTGTTTTTCCTATAACATGTGCATTGTCAACTTAGATTTCAATAAAAGTGCAACATTGGTTATCGAAGAATGTATTATATACTGGAAGAAATCATGAACTCCTACGCAAGAGCCTCATAAATGTAATCTGAAACTCAAAAAACTTTATGAAGTATGGAAAAAATTAATCCAGAGATATAAATAAAACTAGTGAAAACATACAAAATAAACGGCTTGAATTTTATAATTCAGTAGATGACCTATTTGATATAGCGTTTCTAAATGCGTTGATAGTCATGAATATAGACGAAGATATTGCTAATCAAACAGCGTGAAAAAGGACGTAGCAGGGCTTGAAAACGTTATTTTTGTTTTGCGTTATAACGTTTTTTCATTTTATAACGTTATTATTTTTTTTTTTGCGTTTTTTATACAGTAAATCTAACCAAAATTCTGCTATTTACATTCTACGTAGTGTGATTTTGCTATATTACCTATTGGGTAGACAGAAACAACAAATGCGTGTTTAGCTATTAATATTAGCACAAGATCGCGCCCGAACGCGTGATGCATTTAGTCGTTTTCATATGGACATTAAAATACTTGTGTTTTAATTTGGCCTTT
>JAIPRL010010749.1:0-14814 GCA_025469235.1 Pemphigus obesinymphae
TAAAAAGTGATACGGGTACGGGGCTATTTTTAGATTAATTTTAAAATGTACATAAATATTTCTAAATTGTTAGATTTTTATTTTTCATATTTCTTAAAAATTGCCTATACAGAACCCCTTAAAAATCACAGGTGTTGCGGCCTAAATTAGAGCATAAATTAGAGAAACATAACTGGTAAGACATTCTTAATTCTCTCCCAATCGCTTCAATTAAAAATATTCCTCGATTTGCTTGTGAACCATCACGTCGGATAGGTAATGGGTTCGAAAATGATTCTTTTGATATAGAAATGCAATGTAAAATATGCCTTTCTAAATAATACAAAAAACATCAAATTGCTATAACTTTTAAACAAGTCCGACCGCCAAATTCTGATGACACCAATGTTTCCAGCATGAAAGAATACATGGGATTCAAAAAAATTTTTTGAAAAAGGCGTCTGGGAACTAAACTGCATTTATATAGGTATGCCAAAATTGTTGGTAGGTATGTAGCTAGAATGGCGTACTTTTAACACTGTAGTATTAAATTTTCAGACCTTGAAAACTAAAATTAAGTCTATTATGAATAAAATGTCTCAAATTTGCATATTGCTATAAATAGCCTAGAAATTAGTAGAAATTTTCGAAATTTTTTTTGTATTAATATTTTACGTATACGTAATACGTATACTATATACATTTATGGTGAAAATTTCATGCCACTATCATCAATATTTTCGGAGTTATAAAGAATTTTACCACAATCGTGTTTACCGATTTTTATGTTAATTTTTTAAGTTTTTTTTTATGCGTTTATCGAAAAAATTAAAAAAAAATTGAAAATAACTTCTTTAATGTAGGTACCAACTAGATGCAATTTGCTACCAAAAAATAGTGCTACTCGTAATAATTGGAGCACTTCTTCTTATAAAATTTTTGGGCACAGACATAAAAATAAGAAAATACATCATTGCCAAACCAATACATTTCTCGGTTCGCTCAGAACCTAAATGCTTATTCAAAGAAAAAATAAATTAAATGAGTACCTAGTACAAAAAACAGAATATTTCAGTGGCTGGTTAAATATATTATACATCAATATTGAAGTTGGGAAAAACGTAGCGAGAACATTTTTTTCCAGTTGGTAATTATGATATAGCCCTCCCCTCCCATTAATTATATAATTAAAATAATTGGTACCTATGTAAGTATATATTATTGTTGTAGTGGCGCGAATTATAACTGTTTACAGAGCAGAGCTGCAGCTCAATACTAAATTCGCGCGGTCGAATTATTTTTCTTCCATGATACGTGTTTTATTCTTCCATAGTGTTCTGGCAGATTCTAGAAAATTCTACTCCTGTTTTTGATACGCTGAGCGTGTGTCCGTGTGTGCTCCTATGAAAAACATAGTAACATTGAATTGTTGGTTTGTTAACGTAGTGTCTCGGTCTATTCGATATTCTGTTCGGTTTAGTTTTATTTTTTAATATTCCAAAAATAATACTACCGAACGTGAAGTTTTGACGTTTTAATTAACGATCTTTAAACTTGCATTACGTTTGTAATTTGTATATTCTAGTGTATAGAACCCGTTGTAAATATAACATATTTTACTTAGGTAAGTGATGGTTATAATATTATACTAGTTATAAGCTGTACTATTCAATTTTACCCAACGCTTTCTTAATATTTTGCAAAAATATCGCACAGTATATAACTGCTTTTATCTCGTACGACTACTTGTTTATTTTTCTCAATTCTGCAGCAAATCCATGTCATGTTTTCGTTATACACTTTTAATTCAGTTATGCGTACGCCTACTTTATTATGATTATTTTGACCTATTACGGGTTTTTTTTTGTCTCCTACAGTCCAATTGCTCGTGAGGACTTATATGGTAGTGTTTCGCGGAGTAATTAATTCGACATAATCCTTAGTCCATAGAAAGTTCAAAGTTGTACCTGTTATAATATGCAGTATTATTTCATATATGGGTTACAAGAACTCATAAATAATACATTAATGTTAAACCAAATGGAGAAATGTAAAATGACTATACAATTTTAGTTGATTGGCCTCCTTTTTCGAGTTAATTAAACCATTTTTGTTTACATTTATTTTTGCAATGAATTACACGGTGTACTATTATACACCTAACTAAACGAAGGTTTCAATTAAATTTAGGTAGGTAGGTACCTAACATTTGGTTTAGGTAGTATGATGTTTTAATTTTAAACTATCATTAAATAAACAATCCAATACTTATCTTTGTAATAGGTATTTCACACTAGACTCATTGTTTTAAATGTGTATATTGTAAATAATTGTGATATTGTTAATTAAATTACTCAATTTGTTATTTTACGCTGTACCCAGTCTTGATTTATTTATTAAAATTAATTTAATAATGTACATATTTTACAGCATGCGTTAAATTGATTCAACTAGTTTTCTTACTATTAAAGTAGAACACCTACCTATTCTTATTTTTGATATTACTTATTGGTAACTTAGTGAATAAAAAGAGGTTCAATAGCCAATGCCTTGTTATATATTTTTCTAACAAACAATTCATTAGAAACACTAAAATAAACTTTAAATATTGATTAACTTTCATGTACCTACCTCATATATGCATGTTAAACAACAAATACATATGTAATGTACTGTGTTCATTGTTAATTATTATCTACCTATACATTAAAGATAAGACATTAATTTTTTCCTGATAATTCATCGGATTTTAAATTATATTTTCAGAATTAACCATAAACCAATATTACTAATGGTTCATGACCCTTGAGTTCATCTATAATGAAAACTAAATACTAATAACCAAATTTCTTTATAATAATCCTCTTGACTTTTTTATCACAATAAATATATTAAAGTTAACAAACTTTTTTTTTTCGGTCACAAATAAAAATGATGTTTACTTGATAGAATTTTTGATTAATTATTTAATTTAATTACAGCATATGATGGGAAAAGACTATTACCAAATTCTTGGAGTATCTAAGGGATCGGCAGATGATGAAATTAAAAAGGCTTATAGGAAATTGGCACTTAAATACCATCCAGATAAGAACAAATCTCCTGGAGCTGAAGAAAAATTTAAAGAAGTAGCAGAAGCATATGAAGTGTTGAGTGATAAAAAAAAACGAGATATATATGATAAATATGGGGAAGATGGTCTGAAAGGAGGCGCTGGCCAAGGAAATAGTAGCAACAACTATTCATACACGTTCCATGGAGATCCAAGAGCTACGTTTGCCCAGTTCTTTGGATCATCAAATCCATTTGGTAATATATTTGGTAATAGTGGTTCGATGTTTGATGATGAAATGGACTTTGATGATGGTTTTATTCGAATGTCACATGGTCCACCTGGCATGGGTGCATTTAGATCACAATCATTTAATGTTCATAGTTCACCAATGGGACGAACTAAAGAAAAGGTTCAGGATCCAGCCATTGAGCATGATCTATATGTGACATTAGAGGATATAATGAGAGGGTGTACAAAAAAAATGAAAATCTCTAGGCGTGTACTTCAAACTGATGGAACTTCTAAAAAAGAAGATAAAGTGTTAACAATTAATGTTAAACCTGGTTGGAAAGCCGGTACTAAAATAACATTTCAAAAAGAAGGTGATCAAGGAATGCATAAAATACCCGCAGACATAGTATTTATAATAAGAGACAAACCTCATCTACTTTTCAAACGCGATGGAAATGATATAAGATATACTACGTCAATATCTCTTAAACAAGTAAGGAATAATAATATAATATATTTCTGTTACCTTGTCATTTAATTAAAAAAAATTTTCACAGGCACTATGTGGCACGGAAATTGTAGTTCCTACTTTAACAGACAAAAAAATACCCCTCAATCTAAAATCAGAAGTCATAAAACCTACTACGACAAAAAGATTACAAGGCCATGGTCTTCCATTTGCAAAAGAACCATCGCGGCGAGGAGATTTGTTAGTATCATTTGATATTAAATTTCCTGAAATACTTTCACCTGCTGTTAGAGATATTCTGTACGATACCTTACCATAAATATTTTAAATTAGTACAAAATTATACTTGGCCTTCAACTATTGGCCCATTTATTTTGTACAATAAAATTAATTTTTATATTTACATCTACAAAATTTTACAATTTATTGTATATTTCTTAATCTTGTTTTTTTTTTTCTAACATCTCCATTGACGGGAGATAAAAAGTATTCCCGAAGTAAATAATTTAAGTCTTATGTACATAGAATTTAACATAAATTTTGAACAACTTTCCGGTTTATTTAAGTATGTGATTATTTTTATTAAAATATTCCATCATCTTGTCATTTAATCCGTGCGCCAACCAAAACTTGTAGATCTATTTATATACGAACTGTATAATATTTTATTAATAGATTTTCTCATGTAAAGATACGAAAAAATATTGGCTCACGTGCCTAAATGCTCTACTGGACAAAATTAGTTGTGTAATATTATTATTGTTTACTTATATAAATAATATTAACAATAAGCAAAACAATTTAAAAATATATATCAATTGATTTTTTTTTTTAAGTTGTTATAACTAAATATATTATATTTAATTTTTCATATTGAAAATTAAGTTTTTATTTTATTACATACATTGATTATACAAAATAATGGGTTCTATTCATAAATCATCATATTTACGACTTGATTAATTCACAACTCCATAGGCTAATTATTTCTAATATCTCTGCACTTTTATATTATCAGGGTATATTTAAAATTAAATCATTTACCAAAAGTACATTTTATTTTTAAATAATGCTAGCAATTGCAGCATAGTAGAATGTGTTTTTGTAATTACTTTATAGGTACTACATAATTAGGTAAATTGGCAAATAATTAAAAAATATATTACAAGAATAGGTTACTTTTAGTACACTTAGTAAACTTCCTTGTTTGAAATATTATGCAAGCTTAATTTGTCTTTTTTTAATACAATTTACCTTCACAATCAATGGTGGTTATAGTTTATATAATATAATAAAAATATTGAAAAACAAATTTTATTTGTCATAGATATTAATGATCTAAGAAACAATTATAAATGAATAATATACTAAAAAAAATACTCCTATTATATTTTTAGAAATACAACAAAGAAATTATAAAAAAATAGATTAAAATATTTTCAACTTTAGAATCTAAATATAGTAAACTATTATTTTTACAATAATGTATTTTTTATGTATAACTACCAATATTGACTTAATAAATATTTTAAAATTTAAGGAAATTTTCTGATATAAAATTTTTTTTTTCGAGAGGATGTTTCTTGGTGTTGACATTTTTTTTTTTCATGTTTTTGCAAAATTGTTAATACAGGAATTTAAAATTGATTGAAAACAATATTTTGGAGTGTACATCCTCTTTTCGTCATTATAAATAATTTAAAATTTTACCTATTTTAAATAACTGTTTTTCTTACAAGTAAATTTATAGAAAAAAGCTGAAGAGATTCACTCAAATATATTATCTTTTGTTGAATTGATAATATACTCTGTTCACTATAAGATAAGTACCGGGCAGCCAACATGTGCACAAGGACGTAGCTTTTTTCCAAACTTTGGTCTCATGCGCCATTGTTTACCAGAGCATCGTTTTATTATAGAGTATTGATAATCAACGTGTATACATAATTTAAAATACCGGATTGGCAAGGCATAACCTGAATAGCAAACTTTGAATAGAAATGCCGAATAGTGGGGGTATGCAAATGATGTCATCACCGAGTACTGATTTTAATGTTAACAGAGAATTGGTATTTTAATTTTAACTCTATAGGTACTTTATGAACCAATTTTAACAGTGTACATCTTTTTTAAGACCTTGTTATTGCACAATAATAAAAAGTGGTACAAACCATGGGGCTATATTTAAATGTACTTTAAGTTTTCTAAAAATGCAAAATAAAAATTTCATTACATTTTATGATGTATAATGTACCTAAGAATTGGAATTTTGATACTGGGAAGTATCATCCTAGCTCTCTTCCCAAATGTATTTTGTATACTAATCTGGGACCTATTAGAGAATTAACAAGTATCCTAATATGTATGATACCAAACGTCAACATATTATATTATGATGCTTATTTATATACAATAAAAATGATTTGAAGTAAATCTATGCATAGCATTTGAATTTTTTTTAAATAATACTTTTTATAAAGAAATTTAAGTCGCCCAGATAAAAAGGCTAGAAATTGGTCCACCGTCCCTTCAGTGAGAATAGTGTATTATTATTAAATTTGAAAGCAGAGATAAATTATTCTTATATTGTTACAAAAATAAAATCAGTTGCAAGATGTTTTTTCTCGCACTGATGAAAATTAAAAATGACCTCTTTAAAATGCCTTCAACCTAGAACAAATACTCCATCAAAAAGATCTTGATGAAAAATTTAGAAAGAAAAACACATTTATTATAAAACCAATATATTTCTCACTTCTTCATCAGAAGCTATATAATTATTACGGCCAAATTAGGATTATGTAGCATCAACTTATCGTAAGCATAGTAATATCACAGAATATTCTATGGTAATATCTCATATAATCAGTATTGGATGAACGATGATAATTTATATAAATAAAATTACAAAACTATACTATTCAGACAGTGTAATTTGAAATTGTGTATATTCAATAGAGATCCAATTTTTATGTACACGGACCAGAGTAATTTTAATTAGTAATTATTACCAAGGTGAACTTCACTTTGATTATTACTCTATGACCGGAAAGTCCATATTATCAATGCAGATCCGGATGCAAAATTGGTTATTGGAAAATACGAGATTTAGGAAAGACTTCCTGTGTATGTGTTATTAATAGTCAATACTAGTATAACAGAATATTCTATGGTTAGTGCATATTATATATGTTACATAATGTAACTTGTATATTGTAAAAATAATTAGTATGTGCTCTAAAAATATTAAAACTGCTCACCCCTCCATAATTCGAGAACCGAATTACCTATCTAAAACTTCTTTTACAGACATTTTAAAGCTGATTCCATTATGTTTGAGAAACATACATACTCATTTTATACCAGTGGTGTCAAACACCATCTCCAGCCGGTTCAATTGAACCAGTGAAACTTAAGGCTGGGTGGGTCTTGTACAATCTCGCAATTTCTACCAAAGAACTTTGGGAGAGGGATGTATTATTTTGGATAGTTAAATGTTATGCCTGCCTATACAACTCAAAAATTAGGATTTTTTTTTTATCGTTCAAAAATATTAGTAGGTATATAGTATGATTTTAAGTAGATAGCCTCAAATAGTTGCGAGGGCAAAGAAGAGATTTTACGTTTGGATCTGTATTGATGAAACACAAACTTCCGGGTCTCTGGACAGTAGTGTATATTCTACTGTAAACAGTAATTTAAATAATTAATAACTCAACCTAAAAACTGCATTAAATAATATAAAAATATTAATTCTAAATCCCCGTTTTCAAAATTGCTGCAGATTTTAATTTGTGGCTGTAAACTAAAATAAATGTGATCATAGTTTTATTACCTAATCTAATTCACTATATATGAAATAATTGAAATACGAGCTTGTTTACATTTTAATTCATTTACACAGTCTTTAAAGACAACTTAGAAATTTTCTAGAATAGAAAATCCATTTAGCAAACATGTAAAATTAGTTAAAACATTATTTTAAACATGTACCTATTATGTCCACTAAAAAATTAAAACTGCATTCATTGTTTTGTAAACTTTTCAAGGAAATAGTTTAGTTGAATTATAACAGTTTATGTCAAACTATAAATTTACATTTTTGGTAGTAATAAATATTATATTAAAGTCTGTAACCATGACCAGTTTATTTGTCATTTTCCAATTTAATTTAATTTTACTATGCTTTTGAGACTTGAAAAATCAAAAAAATGAATAAATTTATATATTTTATAATAAAAAGAGGTTCATTTTTTCAAACTAGAAAATATTTATTAATGCATTCAAACACTAATTAGTTTTCCGACTAAATTGAGTATTTTTAGTATAAATGCACAAAGATCAAAATTAAAACAAGTTCATGAAATAAATAACAACAATGTAATATGAAAGAATAAAAATACTTTATTTGACCAATGAACAAACAAAAACCTGAAAGAAAAAACAAATTGAACATTTATATTTTATGAAAAAAAAAATAAAAGAAAAACAAGAATGTAATATCTGCAATATTAATTATCTATTAATATGAAACTTAACACATATATTTAATATTATCAGAAAATATATAATATAATTTTTTAATTCTATTCATTAGTAATAGTTAATGTGATTATTTTATTGAGGTTGTCTCCTCAATAGCGGTTGTGCCACCCAAAAGCAGTTACATACATCATAAATTCATAGTCAAACAAATAATTGCTGCTACTTATAAAAATAATTACTTCTTACTTAAATCAATTACTTGGAAGTTTAAATTGTCAATGGTAAGTTTCAATAGATAAATAATACATAGATAACAACATTTTGAAAGAATGATTTTTTTAATATAAATGTTTATGAGTAACCGCTGAGGGCAGTGGATGGGATGCTAACCCCGACCAAATAAACCATTGAACTCAAATCCTACTTTCAAAAATAATTGTTAGGATTTGAGATCATTGGCAAAAATACTCACTACATTTACTCTTCCGGAATAACTACGGTACCATCATCTATACCCTCAATGACATCATGTGGATTTTTTCCATCAACAGTACAACCAACACTCTAGAAAAAATTAAAAAATCAATATAAATATGAATGAGAGATAATAAATGTCTTATACCTGGGCAGATCCTAAAATTTCTTTTACAGTTCCAGCTAATGTTCTGGCCATGGATCTTGGCCTCATAGTCCTTCCAATGTTGATGATTTCTTCCATAGAAACATTTCCATTGTGCTTTACTATAAAATAAATTAATATTTAATGAATATATATAAATAACATTTGTACTTGTTAGTATGTAATCCAATTTTAAAAGAAAATTTTGTTAGAGTCCGCAAAACCAAACAATAACACTTGGTAGTTCTGGGTGAAGCAACTCATATTTTAATATACGACTGCAGTTATATTATATATATAACTTGTTAAAATCAAGGCAGTCATTAAAACTGGCATGAGGAACAATAGTCGATCAAGTGTCTCATCATAAAATAGTAAGCAAGAATAATTATAATAATAGTTAATATACTTACCATTTTTAACCTTCTTCCTGTCACGAGGTGGTTCCTTCAAAGCTTTGATTACCAATGATGAAGCAGAAGGCACAACAGAAATTGTGGCTACTCTGTTTTGGATAGTCAATTTAACAGTGATTTTTAGTCCTTTCCAGTCTGATGTAGCTTTGGCAATATCATCACCGACCTTTTTAGGAGACTATAAAAAAAAATATATATATGAATATGAAACCATTTAAAAACATCAATAAAATAAAACACGGTAAATATCAGACAAGTGAGCATACTTATTACTTCCTCAACCATCATAATAAATGATCAAGAACTTTGATTTGTACAGAATAAAATAATTTCATGAATGATTGTACATGAAAATTATATTATAGGATCAGGAAAATAAATAAATACCATCTATTATCCATGACAAACTAGATAGGTATGTCAGCAACAATACAAATTTTAGTCAGATATGCACATTATCATTTTTTCCCATATATTAGGTTCTCCGATTTTCATTTGATTCTGTGGCGATAGCTTGGAAATGTATGCTTGATGTAGGTATGTAACCAATGAAAGGCGGAGAACTTTATACACGGTAAAAAGTGGGTTATATTTCACAAACACGTGGGTATCACAATGTTGCTGACATACCTATCTATTTTGCTAGGCCTATATCAAAGTGTACCTGACACATATTTGGACGAGAAAATAATAGATACCAAGGTACCACACCAGATTGTTAAGTGATTTAGACGAGACATAAAATTATAATAAATAGTCAACAAAAAGTTGAAACTCACCAAACCCAATGGACCAATTTTAGGAGCAAGTGAAGATGTAGCACCAACTTCTCCTCCGACACATCTCATGAACACTGAAAATCAAATAAATTACAATTATAGTGGAATGTAAACGTGACGGATAAATATAAAACATTTATTGAATTACGAAAAATATAACCTATAAAAAGCGGGTTTCTCGTTTCGAGACTAGTGTGTGCCTTTTTCACGGCAGAGGTGAAAAAGTCGAGAAACGCTGAAACACGTAGTTTGTACGTGTGTACAACCTACCTACTTTAATCATTCAGTGTGGAGCGACCTTAAAAACGTACAAACGATCGAAATAAGTACCTATTTTACGTAATTGGTTGTGCACTTGGAAGTACCTACGTTAAAGAAATAATGAAAAGCCAATTAATGGCGAGTTGATAGATGTTATTAGGTCGAATTATAAACAACTAATAATGTGAATAATGTACAAGACAATATGTTGTCACGTGTTTATAGTATACCCATATTCATAAAACGAGAAAATATTACCTTCTTTGACTTCGCTTGGATCAAATTTTGGTGGCATTTTTAATGAACTGTAAGTTTACGGTCAATCGAGAAAAACAGAAACAAAAATAATTCGGCAAAAGCTAAATTATTGTTGTACCGATAAGGGAAAACGACGGGCCAAGACCGGATCTGTAAATGAAGACGAAACACCGAAACAGAAAGGAGAATGACAAAATGATGCCACAACACTTAACCTCACATTTCATTCGGATTTTGGAGTGGAAGACGCCGCGCCGTGGGCCGTATTCGGCCAATGCATGGAAACGAAATATAAAAAACAGCATAACCATGGAATAAACAAAGTTGACGGTATTGTCGTACTATTTTAATGTAGGTGTATTGAACAATGGACTATTGGCCTAGTCTTCTATTCTTCCCCTGTACCCCATGTCATGCACCATGGCTATAATAATAATCCTATTTTGTCACGGCTATAAGCAGTGGTTAAAGTGAGGGGGGACGGCGTCCCACGTCTTCTTTTCTGAGCATAATTTTGGAGTTTCCTTTAGTCAAAATAATTTCAATCATAATAATGACATGTAAGTAAGTACAATTTAAAAGTAGAAAAAAAAAATTTTTGGTGTATAGGTAACGCAAAAACGGTAATGAATGATAAACCACGGTCTTATAATATGACCGTATACTGACGAAAATAAGTCTATTCTAATCATAGACCGATTTATTTTTATTTTTATTGTTCATATAATTTTATTAGTTTCATAATATTTTAAAATGATACATTATATTTTATCTATATGTATACCAAAAATTAGGTGTTAATGTACCTATATTTATTAAGAGAATACCACACAACTGATTTAATTTTTAAAAGGTTTTGTATAGGTAGGTAATTTTTATGAAATTTAAAAAGAAATGAAAATCCATCAGTTTAAAAATGTTTGATTATATTTTTAGAGTACCTATACTATAAATATGGTATTGTATCAATATCGTTTTTAAATGTCGTGTAATCACCGCGATATTTGTTAAAAAATGTGTTTTCGCATTTTTCATTTTTAGCAACTTGAGAATATTGTAGATAGATGAAATAAAAAAATAAATTATAAAAAACGATATTTTCTAGCGACTAACGGAGCAGATTTTTGATATATGCATTTTTACGCGTTTAATGAGTTTGAAAAATCAAAAAATGTTATTTTAACAGCTTAAAAAACATGTATAAATGAAAATATCAAAAATCGGGTCCATCAGTCGCTAGATAATGTTAGGTATTAGCTATAATTCATATTTCTAACATGTTTGTAAGTTGATGAAAATGAAAAATACTAAAGCAATTTTTTCATTGAAAAATTGTTAGTGTGACGCTTTCTTAAAACTGAATTTGATTTTATTTTTTTTCATATAATTGTATACTTATAATGTTATATATTATAAATGATAGAGTATATAGTATCTACTAATAGATCTTGATAGTTATTTGAAACTTAAAATAGAATTTGTTGTTTTGTACATAATATAAAAAAATTAAATAAAACAAATTAATAAATGATATTTAGTTATAAATTGTTTGCAAGATATATATTATAAAAAAAACTATTTCGGTGTAATAGTGAAGTATTATTTTTAATGACAATTTGATTTTTTTTACTGTTTTAATTTCAAAGATTCTTAGTGTCCGAAAAATTTAAAATCAAAATTGAATAAGATTTAATGGCTCAAGGGACACTTTTTTTCGCATAAGCTTTAGTCCCCCCTGAAATTATTTTCCACTTTAACCACTGGCTATAAGTAAAAATTTACATTCGTAAAGAAATGAGATAATATGAAGTTTAGTCAGTTATATAATATAGACATATGGTACAATCGTACTTTTTTTTTTTTAGTTATTTATTGATTATTTTAGGTATAAGTTTTCATTTTAAAGAAATAGAAATCCAGGATTATAAGAGGACACACACCTGATTTTTAAGAGATTTTGTAAACCCGATTTTTATTGAAATTTCAAGGAAAATGAAAGTCCAACAATTTAAAAAACTATTTAAACATATTTTAGAAGTATAATTAAAAAATTTACTTGTATCAATATCGTTTTTTGCGGACGTATAATCATGATATTTGTAAAAAACGACTGATAAAAAATCGGACAAATAGAACTAGATAGGTAAATGTGTTGTGATGAATGTTATAGATTTCTATAGTCATCATGGTTTTTAGTTAGCACTTATTTTTTGTTTCGTATTTCCAACAGGCAACATGTATTTCTAACTTTGTAATTTAACAAAAATGAAAAATGCTAATGCGAGATTTTCATTAAAAATGTGTTAATTTTCAATGTGCTTTTTTAAATAGTTTTTGAAATCTTTTTAAACCTCTTATTTTGCGACATTTAAAAACGATCAATTAATGTGTTTGAGTAGAGGATAGTAAATCCAATTTAAACCAAAAACAATTCCAAAAATTGAAATATGTTAATAGTCAGGCATATACATTGATTATATATATAATATAATATAATATAATATATAGCTCGAAATTTGGACTGTAGGTTCGTCTTCGATCTCACAAATATGTCTTGCTGATAATTTAGGCAACGTAGACACAGATTAAGTTTAGGGACATTGCGGCGACTGCCATATATTATTATGTCAAAAACGACCGTATCTAATTCCATCAGACCTATACACCGATTTGAATTTTCAAGACATTTTTGTATTCTTTAGAATTTACTTGAGGTATCGTACCAAGAATTTTTTTCCATTTTTTATTGTAATAATAGTGGATTACATATTTTAAAATGTCTAATACATATATTTAATTAACATAATGTTCATAATATTCATGGTATGATACCTCAAAAAAAAGTTTTAAACTTTTTATTAGAGTATTAGTCTTTGGACGTTCTGAAAAACGTAAAAAAATATCCATTTTTTTCGTGGTTGTAAAATAGACATGACATGTGTAAAATTTTGATACGATTTACTAGCCCTAATCACATAATATAAGATTTGACTAATGAAGTAATGAATAATGATCATTTACGATTCACAATTCGACTGACATATGCACAAAGCCGCCTACGAAAGAATAATAAATTGCCTATATAATACTCCTTAAGCAGACGTTACACTTTTTATTTTTAAGGAGTTTTGTATAGGCAATTTTGGAGACCCTTTTACGAAAAATTGAAAAATTAATAATTAAAGTGTTTAAATATATTTTAAAAATTTCGTGTAAATAGTGTCGTTTTTATATCACGTTTTATTTTTGTGTAATCACATTTATTCGAAAACAATTTTTGCCTCTCTGATCACAATTTGAACAAAAATTATGATAAAAGCGAAATAATTATATCATCACATACGTCTATGCCCGAGAATAGTTTTTTATAAAAAGTTTTAAATAATATGTTACATAGCAGAGAATTCTCTACAATAATAGTGTATATATTTTATCGAGCAACCGTTATCAAGATGAAAAAATCAATAAAAAAACGAGATATTTACGAAAAAGTCCTTTTTTTGTTGACATATAAGTCGTATACCGTGAAAACGGTTACGCACGTACACAAGTTATTTAAAAATACTAAAAAATAATTTATCGACGTATTTCCAACACGTAACCAGTGACATAACATGGGGTCGGACTTCCCTCGCCCCGAAAATTTCTCATATTATTTTATATTTTTTTTTATATATTAACAAAAAAAAGAAAAGAAATACTTAAGCCGCATACCGCGATAACTGGCTGCTTGTACTTACATGATAAAATATACGTTATTATGTATTGTAGAGAATTCTCTCCTTTATACAACTTACATTATATGAAACTTTTTACCACACGACTAATAAAAAAAGAGATACCTATTTACGAAAAGGCAATTTTCGTGATCTCTGACCGAGGTTTGTAACTCCAGAATAACCTTTGAAACCAGAATGATATCGATGACGATTTTTACACGTTAATTATCCACCAATAACGGTATGATTAAAGTGTATTAAGTTGTATGCAAAAATTCCACGTCAAAGCCTGCAGTTTTCGACTGATTTCATCGGGCTTTAAATTAATATTACGATTTATAATAATCTGATTTATTTAAATTTTATAATATATGTATATATATATATATATATATATATATATACCTAATTTTGTACATGTTGTTTGCAGATGATATAATACTGATAGGAGAAAGTCCTGAGGAAGTGAATGGTAGACTTGAAGAGTGGAGGGAAGCTCTGGAAAGTAAAGGACTAAGGATTAGTAGGAGTAAAACAGAATAT
>JAIPRL010010750.1:0-14814 GCA_025469235.1 Pemphigus obesinymphae
TTATGTATACATAGTCGACCAACAAAAATCAATCGTTTTCAATGTGTTATGAAAAGTATTAATTTGTTATTTCTATTTATCTATTACTTCAGTGGTTCAGGAAGCATGTACAAAATTGGGTATACTTGCACTGGATATAACATAATATTAGTCGTAGTGAAGTTCCAAATTGTGAGGTTTGTAATTTTTGCCAATGGACATACATAATTTTTTGCTCATTCATTAAATGTATGTGTTGCATGAATAAGTTATTTACAAAGTTTGTAGAAAACTAATTTTTAAACTTTTAAAAAAAGTGAGTGAGAAATACAATACTAATTTTTTAATTAATAATATACTAATATAATATTTTATTAATAGGTACCTATACTTTTGTTTAACAATAAGGATAATAGGAAATGTATAAGGTAAAATTATTAATAACAAAGATTTAAATAGTAATGTATATTTGAAACATAGTGTCCTAACAGTAACAGTTTACTAAGCAGAATACCCAAATTTTGATCTAAAATCCATATGGCTGCAGTCCCCTTAAACGCAAAAGCTAAATAACGTTAAAAAACATAAGAACTTTAAACATTTTATTTTCAAATGAGAACTCTGGCTACAATTGAGAAATGCTTACACGAGTTTTTTATTGAATGTTTCTTGGTGCTGACATTCTCTAAATAGTAAATTTAAAGGGAGAGGCTAACAGGGCGATTTATCCCTTAGAGTTTTGAAAACTATTATTCTTAGCCCATCCTCCAACGAGTGGCCCTCCTTTAAATGAAGTAAAGGTATAATTATATTGCATAATACAATATATAATAATATTATTGTGGTTACTTACATTCGTCAAAAAATCCGTATATTTTGGTCACGCTAGCGCATTCATGATTGCCACGTAAAAGGAAAAAGTTCTCGGGAAATTTGATCTTGTACGCAAATAACAAACATATAACCTCCATGGAATGTTTTCCACGATCCACGTAATCGCCCAAAAATAAGTAGTTTGCGTCGGGTGGAAAACTTCCGTATTCGAATAAACGTAACAGGTCGTAATACTGACCATGAATATCCCCTTGAAAAACAATACAATCAATACGCAAAATAAAAACCTATTTTTCATATAGTTTTACAGCTAATTTTTACTATAAATATTATAAATAAAATTATATATAAAATTATATATAAATGTTAAGTCAATATACGTAAGTACCTAATATATTATATAGTTATATATTACATATGTATTATAGAAAGGTATAATAAATTCCCCGTACGCAAACAAAAATTTAAAAAATGATTGAAATTTAAAATGAAAATAAAACATATTTTATAGCTATTAGGTACGCATTTTATTTTAAGATAATAATATTTCAGAGAGACGACTTTGTATTTTTTTGAAATTAAGTACTTGCATTAATAATATTTTATAAAATATCGACATTTTTTTACTTCAATGTTGTTTTTATATAATATGTGATTTGAATTAAAAATATAATTTTTAAGCCTTTTAACTTATTTGGACCTTCTTATTATATTGTATGTACCTAATCAAGGTTGGACATTATCCAAAGTTAACAGTTCAAGTTAAGTTGAATAGTCAATTAACGATTGAATTCAAGTAAATTTTAACATAACTTATATATCTTTACATTAATATAACGTATTACTAATTTTCAATTTTTCCCAAATTTTTTGCAAAGCTGAGGGCGTCTGAAATTTATTGACACGGAGGAAGGGAGTCTAAAAGGCATAATATTTTAACGACTGACTATTATATTCCTTATTACATGTTTAACAATTAGTCATTATTGAAATTTAAAAGGTTAATGGTATGTATGTAGGTACTTAATACAATATACCACAGTTCTGAATATCAAATATTTGAATCCCAAAAACAAAAAAATAAAAATTGGTATTTATATTAAAATTAATTTTTATTTTTTCATAAATATATATATATATATATATATATATAAATTAGTAGAAGTAGCTTCGATACTGTGCAAAATGAGGGAGAATATATTAAGACGGCTCGGCGAGTATTAAGGAGAAAAGAGACTGAGGCAGTAAGATTAGTAAAGTAAATGTATGTTGATGGAAAAAGGGGGAAAAGAGATGGGGGTGGTGTGATGGCAAGTGATAAGAGAAAGGTAGAGGTAAATGAAGATGCGGGAGATAAAGTTAAGTGGGAGAGAAGGCAAAGGTGAATAAAAAGTATTAGTATTTAAAAAGTAAATATTATTATGTTGTATCCATTTATTAGTTAATGACTTTTCAATTTTATATTTACAATGATATAAAAAAATAAGTAATATTCATAAAAAAAATAAAATTTATAACACCTATAACTAATTTTACATTATTTATTTACCTACCAATATTCTATTGAGAGTGTCTGGTGGAGAATTAAATAAACTTTTACTTGTAAAAATTGTACACGTACCATATAAAGCGACATTCCCACGACTCTTGTACCTGTCGAGTACTTATTATATTAAACTCATTAATTAAAAAGGATAATATTGTCTTTTTATTACGTGACTAGTTAGTAGTTACCGTACTAGGTATCTACTGTATAAAAGAAAATATCCGTCGCGACGTGGGAATGCTACTACCAAGGGCGTAGGTAAGGGAGGTTTAGAGGGTTCAACCCCCCCATTGAAAACTAAATTTACACTAGATAAAATAAACTAAAATATATAAATGGGTTTCTAACCAAAATATTTTTAACCATTTATTTAATTTACCATTTTAATACTATTATTATATTGGAAATATTTTATAAAGGTACGTAATATACGTAAATAAAGTAATAATCTAATAAGTTATAAGTTATAACTAATAATATAATATTATACACGTTTTTATTCAAAATTATTTGAAATAAATATTCCTAGGAAGTCCATTGAAATATATTCATTATCATTTACGTAAAATCCGTCTACAATAAAGCCGTTCATACCATAGAGTATAGCCCGTATAGGCACTATCTATGGACGACTAAAATACCGTAGTGTGATTTGGGCCTATTATTGTTATACAGGTACGTACAGATTTATAATCAACTTTCAACAATAAAATATAATATACTCATAATTTTATTTAATATTTATCATTTTTCTCGAATTGTCGAAGACTGCTGTGATACAGCCCGTTAAAATTTGTCAACTAATACAGATACTATTTTTATAATAAATTATTAAATATTAGTAGGTAGATCAATATTAATTCGGAATTTGATGGTTTTTATATTATTATTATATATTATACGATTCACGTTATTCTTGGTACATTTTCATGATGAACTAGTAATTTATTTTAGAAAAACAATTAATGCCTATAAGAAGAAGTATAAATAATTATTATATAATATATTATTTATTTGCAACCTGATGATGACTGTCGAAAGTAGTAATATTACTTATATAAAAAGAAAATATGCTTATTACTCTTTTTATTATAATATATAGGTACTAATTTTATTATGATATACTATTATTTTTTATAATATATAGGTACTTTATATTATTTTTATAATAGTATTACAATTTTGATTTTCAGGGGTAAAAACACGTTTACGTAAAACAAATGAAATGGCATTTTAAAATGATTTTAGAGTTAACACCTAGTATAAAATTGATAGAATAGGTACAACATTTAAGAGATAACCTCGTATGTGCTTTTGAAATATTATGTTTAAAAAATGTATAGTGATATTTAAACATGGTAAAAAAAAAAATAGTTAACAAGTATCAATGCTTATACAGAACCCTTTAAAACCTGAGGGTATGACGTCCGCTTTGATTATTATATTTTTGTTGTGAACCAAATATACGGTATCGCTGTTAACACGTCGCGTCGACTGACGTTCTTATCAATATTAACGACATATATATGTATAGCTATACTATAAATTTCTTAGCTAATAAAATATACATATCATTCATACAATACTTCTGTATTATAATAATATATAATATTATTTTATTAATTTTCTTATAATAATTTTAAAATAGTTTTGTATGGGATTTGGGTAGTGCACGTATACACGAGTCGCCACTGTCTAAATACAAAATTCATTTTTACAAATAATTAATACATTTTGTATTTAACAATATTAATTATTTTTCAAAAGTAAAATACTAGTTCACTATGAAAAGTCTTATATGAAAATGTATCAAGAATAATACCTTTTTAATTATAACTATAAGTGCAGTGGCTCATGACATGGATAATGGGAACATCACGCCTCCTACATAAATTAAAGAAATAGGAAACTTCGATTCGAGATTACCATTGACTAAAGTATAAAGATACTATATTATTATATAATAGTAAAATACCATAATATAAAGTATAAACCATCCTATAGTCAATAATACATAACATATATGTATATACTTTTCTGTCAGACACAATTTATATTCTTACACCTTAGTATAATAATAGTACTCAGCCCATGTTAACAAACACTTTCTTATTATTCTTATTATTAGAAAAATGAAACGAACAGTACAATCATCTGTCCTAAAGTTCTTTGAGAAGAAACAAAGAACAGAAATAAATGAAAATAGTCAAGTCAATGAACCTAATTTTTCTATTTTGGAAGGTGGTTCAGCTAATCTAGAAGTGTCAAGTTCTTCCGAAAAACAAAGAACTTCTTTTCTTTTAGATGTTCAAAAGTTATTATATGAAAATTACGTACGGAAATATTTACGAAATCCACCGATGAATGACGAGGAAAAGTTAAAAGTGCTTCAAGAGCCTTGGATACCTCCTGTGACATACAAGTTTCCAGTTAGTAACCAGAGACGTTTATATTTTTAGTATCATTGGATGCAGAAATATTCATGGCTTGTATTTTCGGACGTTGCGAAAGGAGCTTTGTGTAAAGTATATGTATTATTTGGTGGTAATAAAGGTGGACGTGGTGGACAAGAACTTGGGTCTTTAGTGACGATGCCATTTGTAAATTAGAAAAAAGCATTTTGTACATTTGATCAGCACGGAAAAACCGAGATCACCAGTTTTCAGTTGTAAAAGCTCAAGGATTTTAATCAGTAATGACAGGAAAATCTAGAGATATCAGAACATCTATTAATTTAGAAAATAAAAAAAGCAGTTGAAGAAAATAGAAAAAAACTTATTGCCATTGTAGAAACGGTGATTTTATGTGGTCGTCAACAATTGCCCTTAAGAGGTAAAAATGAATCGGGTATTATAAGTCTCACAGAACCAGTATATAATGATGGACATTTTCGTACACTTCTGCGCTACTGGGCCAGGGTTGGAGACCAGCAACTAAAGGAACACCTTCTATCTCAAACTCCTGATAGTCAAGCAATGTATACGTCACCGACCATACAAAATGAATTAATTGAGCTATGCGGAAATTTTATTCAGGAAAAACTAATTAAACAAATAAAAAATGCCGGTTTATTTATAGTCCTTGTCGATGAATCACAAGATGTATCTAAGCATGAACAACTATCTTTATGTGTTGGATACCTAGACGATTCTACTGAGAAGGCAATAATTAGGGAAGATTTTTCAGAATTTGTACATGTGAAAGATATGACAGCTCCAGCCCTTGCTTCCACGATCATACAGAGTCTCATAGCCCAAGGGTTAGATCTTGAGATGCTGGTCGGCCAAGGTTATAACAATGTTGCAGTAATGAGCGATCGATTAAAAGGAGTACGAACGATTATTTCAGATAAATATCCTAAAGCACAGTTTTGTTCATTGTGCAGCTCATAAACTAAATTTGGTATTGGCACACTCATGCGAAGTCAACATGATCTGAAATTGTATTGGTACTGTTAAAAGTGTGATTAATTTCTTCAGACAATCTGTTATATAAAGAATCTGCTGAATCAATTGGCGCCTCTCATTCTGATCTCATATCTCTTTGTGAAACCCGCTGGAGTGAAAAACATCTAGAAATTGAAAGATTTGCGGAAATATATTCCATAGCTTTTGAAATACTACAAGCACTGCAAGATAGTAGTAGGGATTATGCACCACAAGCATATCAGTTATGACTTGCCATAGAAAGTCCGCAATTTGTCATCTCACTACTTATTATGCGAAAAGTTTTTAGGTACACATCGAATCTTAATAAAGTTCTTCAGACAATCAATATTGATTTAATTGAAACATGAAAATATGTGAATTCTATAAGAAAAACGTTCGAGGAGATTCGGAACGGTGAGGAATATTTAAAAATTATAACGGATGCTAAAACACTTATGGGTACAGAATCAATACAAGCTCCTAGAGTTACGACCAGGCAAACAGGACGAAACAACATTCCAGCAGATATGGCTGAAATATATTACAAAAGGAATGTTTTTATCCTTGTCTTGATCATTTTCAAAGTGAGCTAGCAACACGATTTTCTCAGCACCATGAAATAATTGGAAATCTCCGTCTACTGTTGCCTACATTTATAAAAGACGAAAATAACTCTATTTTCGTCTTTTATAAATAACAAGGTATTAGACAACTTAAAATAAATGCAAGAGATGTACTTGCCTCATGAAAAAAACTTAACTACCGAGTTAAATAAATATACTGGTAGGTTTATTATTTATTGAAAAATGTTTTATCCTTCCTAACTTCGTGTAAACAATTTTATATTATTATAGCACAGTGTTATTGTTAAAATTTCGGTTTACACTTACCACATATCTTCAACGGTGCTGCCAATTCCAAGAGCGTTGGTTGCGACAGCAAAATCTCTCCTACTTTTTGGCACAGTGCTGTGATCTCGTTTTCGGTGAGATCGATACTCTTGCCGGGTTTTTGACCACGAACTATATCGAAAAAAAACAATAACTATGTGAATCGTGGGGTTTTATTTTTGTACATTATCAAAAACTAAATACAAACAATAATAATGATAATAATAGTAGGTTATTGCAATAATTAGGGGTTGTATAGTAAAATTGCTATTTAATAAACATTTTATAGAAAACCAAAAACGAAACGTCCATTTGTAAAAGATAAAGTTTGGGAATGAAAATTTATTTCGCATTCAAATTTGGTTTTCACTCTTATATAAATAAATAGTTAAATATTAAAAAAAAACCAGATTAGGTATTCGAGATACTAAACCTTGGAAATATATTTTTATCGATAACTACGTCTTCAATGAACTCGCCATTATTTTATGTCGGTTCGTATGTTTGATAGTGGGGAAGAAATTGTATGTTGGAAATTTTATGACAGAAGTAATTCTGATTGATTACCTTCCAGGAGCTTAGCTAGGATGGCATCAACGTTTAACCTCTCGCTTTCAGCCATCGTTTCTGCCGTTGAATCGGGTGATGTATGTCTGATTTATATCAATGCCTCTTGGTCGTTTTCGTTTTTCTCCGTGTCAATTCCGCAGCGATTTTCTTATGAAGTAAATTGATGGCGATGTTTAGTCAGTTGTGTGCTATACATACGCGGAAACCATAGTTATATCACGTAAATAAAATTATATTGTATTTTTAAACAAAAATCTAATTAAAAAACAGCCAGAAAAAGTATACGTGAAAAAAAAAACATTAAATATGTAGGTATGTTAATAATTATTATTACGAAATATTAAAGAATCGAATCCGGATTTATATATGTATGTACCTACCAAAAAATGCTAAAAATGTAGTAATATGCAATATAATAAAAAATAAATAAAATGTAATAATAATTATTGTTTTAATATAAAACAAAAATTATTTATTTTAAAATGCTTAAACAGAATACAAATTGTATGCTTCTATAGACAAAATGTAAATGACTCATGATTGCTCAAGTGCCGAGTGTTCAATGCCCCATTAAAGGTAATATGGTATTTTAAATATAACGTATTCTAAATTTACCTGTTCAGAAGATCAATTCTAAAATTTGTATTCATTAAGAAACATTTAGACTTTGAAAAGTTCATAGACTATTTATATATGACTCATTAGAAAGTTCACAAAAATTCAATCAAAGTACCTAAGTCCATGAACTAGTTAAATTTTTTCCAGATAGACTTGTTCCGTTAAAATTAATCAACAAATGAATTTAAATTTAGATGCCGTTAAATCATTTCAAGATCTGGAAACGTTGGATTTATGATACGATTCGTTCCAATTTTACAACATGATTTACTGGTATTTGCCAAAATAGATGGTGGTTTTATTACATTATATACTCAATGTATTCAAATAAAATTAAAAAAGTAATGTATCTACGCATTGCAACTCAAAAGTGTGCTTAAAAAAAAATAAATAAAAATTTTTTTTTACTGAAAAATTATAAAATATATTTTGTTTTAAAAAAAAGTTGTTATTTTTAAATGTATTCAATGGAAAATGACTTAAATTATCAAAAATATATTTTTTGTATAGGTACAAAACATATAGAACCGTTTTGTTTTAAATTTTACACTGGTAAAAACGTTAACTTCTCAAGCAGTCAAAAATTTACGTTTAAAATCTATTTGATAATATTTAAGAAAAAAAATAACAATTTTAGTTAATTTTTTAGGGAGTATAAATGACTTTACTGTCATCCTAATAAAAATCACTAAATATATTTTATGTTTAAAATATGCACCATCTATACAAAAGAGTAACTAAAAAGTTGTTTTCAAAAATGGCCTATCAATCAATTTTTTTTAATTATAATAATGAAATAAGAATTAATTGCAGACAAAAATATAAAGCTAAAATAGTGAGACAGTTAATAAGTTTATTTTTCTGTATATTTTTTTTTATCAAGGGAATTATGGTTTTTTGTTTCTAAAAAACATTGTTTTTTGAAACTAAAAAATATACCTAACTAGTTATCGCCATACTCCCAGACTTTCCAACTAGAAATTTGATAAGATTATAGTACACCAAATTAACTAGTTAAGTTAGAAAGTTAACAAAAACTTAACTATAACTTTTTACTAGTTATACATCCATTCTTGTAATGAAAATCAAATAATGGCGTAAGATATCTGTTATATAGGTACGATAAACCTAATTTTTCTAAATTACTGGACATAATATTCTTACTACATACTACCTAGGTGCGTAATTTCACAATGTCTAATGACAATTTTGTAGTATACTTATTTATAGATATAAAAGACATTATTTAAAAATATATATTATAATAATAATTATAGATTAAAATCTTAATATTTTGGTCAATGATTATTATACTCACTTGACCAAATATTTTTTAAACGCGTCTTTCAGTGGTTTTATCGGTAGTTTTTTTCTATCGAGTTTATTTACGATTGTTAGCTTAAAATGTATAAGATGATAAAATATATTAAAAATTCAAACAAATATCAAATATTATCAAAATAGTCGTTTTAATGTAAATGGTAGGTATGTATAACCATGGTGAATCAGATCACGTATGTTTTTCAATTTTAAACAATATTTAAATATAATTAGTATATAATGATGGATATTTTTATATATTTTACTTATTTATATTATATTTATTATTCTATAAAATCATCTAGAATTAGAATCATACTACCTAGAATTTTATGTAATATTATTATTTTTTAAATCGTATAACTCTTAATAATTTTATAAGAAATCACATGTTTAGAAAATTAGATAATCTACATTCTTTAAGTTTTGATAGAGATTATTATACATTATGACAATTCAGTTTCCTAGAAACCTATACATTTCTCAAACAATGTTTCATGCATGGATAATTATGGTATAGCATGCTATCAATATAAAATTGAATTAAAAGTTAAAATTAAGTTAATAGGGTAATCACGTTTAATAAGACAATAAACTAACAAGGTTTAAATGTTCAACTTAACTTGAACTTATTAATACATAGTGACCAGTGTTGCAATAACTACACTGTAACATAGGCGGTAACAAGAATTTCCGACGGGGGGGGGGCTGAATATATTTTTCACAAATTTAGCAATACGATGTTTAATTTTTCGTATTCCTATAATTTAGTTATATGTATATTGTATATATATAGCAAAGAACATTTTCAATATAGGTTAAAGAAAAAATGAAACCAATTTTTATTTAAAACATCGTAGCAACATAACAAATACAAAATAAAATACCGGAAAACTTTGGTATTTTACTCCAATGTGCATTAATTTTTAATTTGATGAGAACAGTCTTGTAAAAATTACTTTTAAAAAGTATCAAAATACTAATACTAGTATTTACATAAAAATGTATTAAAAATACTTATACAAAAAAAGTATTTTATGAATACTTTTGTAGTATTTTAACATAAATACAAGTATTTGTTTTACATTTTACAAATTTACATACTTTATATAAATGCTAATAATATATTTTAGCTATATACTATACAGTATATTTTTGTTGTCAAATCAGTGTATTATATTACCATTTACTGTACCTAAACTTTAACGATTTCACAATCACTATTATTCAAGGGTAATGCCGGACAATTTTTAGACGTAAAAACATTTAAAAATTTATAATTTGAGTACTTGTGAATAATTTATTTACGTAAAAACATGTTTACCTAAAAATATGTTCTTGAATGGATTTTAATAAAAAAAAAAGATAGGTATTCGAACTCTTTAATTACTTAATATCCATTTTAATATTTTTTCGTTTATATATTTAGAAAAAAAATCTGACTAAAAATTACATAGGTAAGGTCAGGTGGGGCAAGAGAATAAACGGGGTAAGTGTATAATCTAATGTTATATTTATATTTATTTATTAATTATATGTAATTTATTATTTGTTGATAATAAAAAGTATTTGTATTGAAAGTAAATTTTTTTAGGGATTATTTTGTGTAATTGGTAGCACTTTACTGTAATTATTCCGATTGTTATTACGAATTACATTTAT
Organism: Pemphigus obesinymphae; assembly: GCA_025469235.1. Lineage (NCBI taxonomy): Eukaryota > Metazoa > Arthropoda > Insecta > Hemiptera > Aphididae > Pemphigus > Pemphigus obesinymphae. The sequence continues at coordinate 10,848 of JAIPRL010010750.1, forward strand.
TTATCAAAACTACTTTTTATTTTTGTAAAAAGATCCGTTTGTAATACTATTTTTTTTTATCGTTGAATTCACACAACGTGTTCCTAGATAATATAATATTTCTTTAAATTAAGAGAACTTTATTATTTTTAAGCATGTTCTAATAAATGATATCAATATCTATAACTTCACTTTGATTGTACACAGTGCCCCTGTAAAAAATCGATCAAGAGTATCATCACTACAAGAGGGAAGTGTAACAGCAATATCTCACTTGTCCCATTGTATTAATATAATAATAAAATTACATTTATACTACTTATTTCTTACTTAATTTACTTTAAAAAAATAATCTTAAAATATTATAAGCTTGAAATATAAATAAGATTTACATATGTTTAAGTGTACCTGAGTAAGTACTTTATTTCTAAATTGTTAAACAACTTAAACAATAATTATCACTTATAAGTATTAAAATTATGAAAAATCTGAAAGAATAATATTATGTAAGCATATATTATGATTTATAAATGTATAAATAAGTACTGATGTACTTTTTATTATTAAACATTGAAACAGAAATTATAAGGAAAAGTATAAAAAAATATACTATATATGTTTTAATATTATAAGTATGTTTAAAAATAATTAATACTAATGAGTTTAAAAATGTTGTTAATTTTGTCGATGTATCGAATTTACTTACGGTGTTTAATTTAGTAATTTAATATCCTTATTAAAAATAAATATATTTTATTGAAACTCTGCCTAATAATGGCTGCTTACATACAATCAGATAATAATGTGTAATATTAATTAATAATTTTATTTTTTTAAATGTCCTATCAATTTTGTACAAATCAAGATTTCTCAATAAAACAAAAACAGAATAATAGCATTTTTAATTTATATTTTTATACACTTGCCCCAAACATTTTATATATAAGCCTTATAAACAAAACTAATCGATTTTGCACTTACCCCAGAAACTAGGGTAAGTGTGACATTTAAATTTTTTTATAAAAAATTAAAAAACTCATTGGTGACAAGACAATTAAACTTATCTTGTATACGTTTCAATTCATTATATTTAAAGCTATATAAACTTGCAAAAATAATTAGCATAACTGAAAAACTTAAAATGTAATGACGAATTTCTTATGAGCTTTGAATTTTTGTCACACTTGCCCCACCTGATCTTAATTTAAAAAAAAAAAATACAAAAATCTAATTTGTTTATAAAGTAGATAAGTTATACCTATTATGAATTAAATGACTCAAAATTAAAAATTGCTATAAATAGCCCAAAATTGGGAAAAAATGTCCAAAATTTGTTTTGCGCAAAATGTGCTAATATACATATTTGGTGAAAATTTCAAGTTTATAAATTCATTATGTGCCCAAAAAATTCGAACCCGTTTCATACAGAATTGTTGAAAAAATTTAATGAGTATTAAAAATAAAATTTAATTGGCTATTAAAAAATATTGTATCTACAGATTTTTAAAATTTTTTGTATATTGTTGGAATGGTATATTTGTAACATTGTATTAATGTTTCAGGTCTTAAAACCAAAAATTAAGCTTATAATGAATTAAGTGTCTCAAATTTGCATATTGCTATAAACAGCCTAAAAATAGGTAAAATTTTTCAAAAAATGTTTTATAAATATTTTAAGTACAAACGTTTGTAATAAAAATTTAATGCCTCTTGTATCAATATTTTCGGAGTTATAAGGAATTTTAAAACAATCGTGTTTTCTGATTTTTATATTAATTTTTTGATAGTTTTTTTTTACCCGCTTATTAATACAATTTAAAAATATCCTTTCTAAAGTACCAACTAGATAAAATTTGTTACTGGGAACCAGGTAAGCTTCTAAGGTTCGGAGTACTCCTGGTAGACATTTTGTACACAGACAAGAAAAAAATAAAAATTAAAAACACATCAACGTAAAACCAATACATTCCTCACTTCGCTCAGAATCTAAAATTACTGGGTTTTCATATTCATACATCAAAGTATTATAAATATTATATTTGTACTGTGAACAATGTACTTAGTTATTATAACTGGAAAACGCGATTATCGAATAAATAAATAATAAAAAACTTTATAAATTTGTTTTTATTGAAATATTATTGTTAAACATATAAACGTAAAATTATGTAGAAAAAATAATTTATTTATTTATGTGTATTGTATCCATATGTGGTTTGTAATGTTTAACTTGTAGAATAGAACTTTTTGTTTTAAAAAAGGCAGAAATATATATATATATTTATATATAAACACCTACATAGTATAATATTAAAGGAACGAATACACGAAACACAGACCGACCTCACAACATCACCAACGATAAAATATTATTAAAATCTTATCGATTTTTGTTTCAATTTTATTTTAAACTCGTCTTAAGAAAAAAAATAAGCAATCGCATTATAACCTATATGAAATTCCTTTATGAATTACACGGAACGGCGTGGGGTCCCCTCTCTTGCCTTTTGTACAGACGAAACACGATAAATTCCAAACACTACCCATTAAATTAATTGAATCCATCGATGTCCTTATATCAGCTGAAAGCGATAAGTTGTTCAATTTTGCTGAAAAATTATTGTGAAAGAAAGAAATTTAATTTTATGGTAATTTAATCCTTTATAAATCACCATCACATGATAATAAAAGATAACACAAAAAGATTACATCATTAATCTACAGAAATCTTGATACGTTTTTAGAGTACCCTTAATTTTCTCAAGGTATTAGATCTAACTCGTTGCACGAAAAAATAAAATATGTTATCTACTTTATTTAATCACGATAAGCTGTTGTATATACGAGTGCGGACACGCTAGCAACACAGTGATAGCACGTGTGGTACATACACTAATGAAAATACAAATGTGCACGTAATACGTATTTTAAAAATTGCCCATGCATAATCCCTTAAATCTGATATTTATGCAATATTCTGTAAAGACCCGGTTTTTTTTTTTTGTTACAACTGAATAAAACTAAATCTCCTTTAAAAATCTATAATGTTCTATTCAGGAGAATGAAGTATTTGATGATTTTTTACGCAATATTTTTCTAATAATTTATTATAGAATAACATTGGACTAGGTTAACATTTAGGTTTAAATAATATATTATACATATTGAGTTTTAAAAACTGTGTTAATATTATCATTGAAATTAATAAATAAAATTACGGTATATGTGTACCTATCTATGAAACATATTCAGGTTAGTGAACAGCGAAAGGTGATGAAACCCATAGATATGTATTTTTGTTGATGTTTTTGATAATAATTATAATTAGAACTTTGATATAACATGAGCTAAAAAAAAAAATGTTTCTGAGTATAAAATAACATTTTATGATTTCCAAGGCCTTTAAAACAAACCGCTTCAAATATAATCGGTCGATACAGAAAATTTTTATGTTTTTTTTTAGGTACCTTGGCATTAAACTCAATTAAATTGAGATTATATTATATTGTATGAAATAAAAACACATTAAAATTTAATATAATAATAATAGGTAATATAATGTTCTTTATTTAGTCATTTCGAATGTTTCAACACAAACGATAGGTATGGATTGATATGTCAGGGATATACATTTTGACGATAAAGCTGTGTTTTATATGGGAGGGAATACAATTTCAGAGGGAGGAAATGAAAATCTGTTTAAATTTTCCTTGAAAATTCCACTTCTGTATGACACATCTCAATCATTTTGTAAATTAATTTCCTTCGATCGACACGGATTTGAACAAAATAAAAATGTTCTTTTACGACGATTTTGAAACACTCGTGTTGCTTAATATAGTTATATAAAAAGGAAAGGCAACCAGTGTTGGGACAGATAACTCATTTTGTTATCTAGATAAAAGATATAGATAATGACAGAAGGATTATCTAAGATAAAGATAAAAGATACATTTTGGTTATCTAGATAAAAAGATAAGATAAAAAG
>JAIPRL010010751.1:0-14808 GCA_025469235.1 Pemphigus obesinymphae
TGGCGAGTGATATGAGGAAGGTGGGAGTAGGTGAAGAAGATGCGGGAGATAGAGTTAAGTGGAAGTGTAGGACCAGGGTGGCCGACCCCAAATAGTTGGGAGAGAAGGCGAAGGAGAAGAAGAAGAACATAATATACTTAATATGTACTTATACGATACACATAATATACTCGACGTATGATATTATGGATGATTGGCTATTTTAATATTCAAAAAATGTACACTTTGCTCGTCGGGTGTCAGTAGAAATGGAACCATCATTTAATTCATCGGACAGCTGACACTCTCATAGTATATAGTATACGATTGCATTTGAAAGCGATGACAAATCAGTAAACATTCAATAAAACGATTGTGAGCGGAGCTGCTTCGGTGCAGCATGTAATAAATAATATGATTTAAAAAAAAATAGGTAACCGTGACAATATGGCATTTGTCATTTTCCCAATATTTATAAATTATTTCTGTTATAATAATTAATGTTCTATTTTCACCGTATAAGTATGGGACACTTTTCTCGTGCAATATTTCAAATATACTATTACCAGCTTTTCTACACATTTTCACCGATTTAGGAATTATTTTTGAGTCAAATTCATCATTTAATTTACAGATTTCGAAAACGATCAATAATTCGCATCTAGGCGATTAGGGTTCATTAGACGGCATTGCAGTGACTTTACCAATCCATCTTATAATTCCACTCTTTGGTCCCCTTGTCAATTAGGTTTTATAAAATAAATAGAGGCTGTTCAAAATAGATTTCTGCGATTCGTTTCCATAAATTGTAAAATACGCAGAGAACCACATTCGCCGTATGCACAATTACTATTGATCTTTTACATTTAGATTCTTTATAGACGTAAGACTAGAAAGAAAGTAGACTTATTATATTATTTGTATATAAACCACTCAATAATTTGATTGCAGATAGCCGTTAATTATATTGTCCATGATTAATATTAAGATACCATTGTGTAAATTAAGATCGGTAGAATTATTTTATTTTTCTTTAGCGACAATGTCTAATATTCGCCGCCGATTAATCGAATTATGAAATGGTGAATTATTTTTATGAATTTAAGATAGGTACTTGTTAGTTTAGTCGTTAAGTGATATTCATTCCCCGTAAAATTATATTGTTATCGGATCATATACGTCCGTGTGAATCAAATAAATAAATAAAAGGTAATGTTGGTTTACGGTTAAGGGGGCTGCCTACGGTAAAAATCGAAAAAATGACCACTTCAATAAGTACCTACCGCGATTTGCTATATATATATATATATATACACGTGAAAAAGCTCTTTACTCTAAAATCTTGTATACTCGACTTTTAATCTCCTGGTCAAACGGTTGTTCACAGCGACCAAAAAAAAAAAAAAACATGATCGTAAAGTCGAAAAAAACTGAAATGACGACTCTGTGGATTCAAATTTGAATTACGCATGTCCATTACCGTATCACAAGGCGGTCACCGTTAGGCAATAATAAACATCGGGTAGGTAACCATTTATCTTTAAACGCTCGTTTTATATGGTGTACACGTATAATATAATAATCGTCTCGAAATGTTTACGGAAAAAAAAAAAAAAAACACCAATTTTCGAGGTCTAACGAAGTGTCTGAGGGGGGTCCGAAGTTGTCGTATATACTATATATTATACAGTGTGTAATACGTGTACACATAATACGCATTATCATATTATATTATACTATTGCGTCATTTGTATATAACTATTATTATAACCATGTACACTGATAAAGCTGCCGTGTTAACTCGTTAATGTGCGCGCGTAAAATCCGTCGGGAGCCACTTAACGTGGTGATTTTTCAAGTAAATGTATTTTTTTTTTTTTTTTTTTAACGCGACAACAACTATAATAAACGTTAGCTATCGTAATACAATGTTATTGATGTGCAGAGTTTCACTGTTTAGAATATTTATAAAAATGAAAAAATGAAAAAAATATTGTATTTTTAATTGATTTACAAAAAGAAAAAAATTCGTTAGACGGGTACAGGTATCCCAGGACAGGACAGTGTATTATTAATTTAATTTACAGAGCAAAGATAAATCGTTTCTATCTATATAAAAACAATTTTGAGCGGAACTTCAATGTATTAATATTTAATATTATTCAAAAAAAAAAAAAACGATATTTTACCTTTAAATACCTAGCTAATTTCAAATTTTTATTTTTATTTTTTTTAAATCGGTTGTCATCGTAATTTTATTTGTTATTTTGTTTTGTTTGTTTTTTTTTTTTTTTTTTTTTCCATTAAATTTATAAAACACTTTATACTGCGTAATATTATACTGCGTATAATATTTAGTATTTCTTTACGCTGAAGGAAACTATACTATATTATACTGACTGCCTATTGGGAAAAGTACCGACTAGAACAAATTTGACATCAATAAACCTCTTTACTATAATAGTGTAAACTCTTACTCTAACACGAAAAGTTGTTCACAGAAATATAAAAACTATATAATGACTTTGACTTTTTATGTTATTTCCCCTACATTTATAAAATACTTTTGTTGGGTAGTTTATCTTTATGCTTATGAAACTACAGGAAAAATCTAAAAATTACCTCTTTTACGATACCAACTAGGGCCAATAATCAAAATAATCAGATCGTCACTATGAGTATATGAGTATTTGGCCCTCCGCCGAAGTAATGCTTAGGGACGGTTCACGGGGAGGAGTATAGCTGATAACAACCATAAAAAAAAAGCCAATATAGACGTTAGTTTAAATTGTTTAATTATTTTGACCATTTTTAATATCTGTAGGTTTTCTTTAATTTCACTATATTATTGGCGTCTGCAGTATAGGATTGATCAACTAATTTAAATATCCCATTAATATAAGTACTTTTGCACTTTACATTTTAATATTATGTTTATTTTACTTCCTGTAATATGTACTTACTTCAATTTTCATGAATTATTTATTTTTTTAAAACGTCAACTATCAAAGACGTCTACAGGGGAGCGTTTAGAAGCAAATGCCCCCCCCTTGGTTCTATTTTATCATTAAAATATCCAAATATCTATATAATATACTCAACACAGTCTATAGAGAAATTATTTAAATATTTGTAATTTGTTTAAATTAAAAAAAATAAATACTTGGAGACGTCGGACGCCTATGGATATCGGTTCCGATAAATCTTTCCGGCGAGTGTTCCACAAGTTTTATAATTATATAAGTAGGTATATGTATTTTTTTAATACGAAAGTATAATGATGATAAATCATTGTGTTCGATAACGGTCCTGAACGAAGTTCGGTTTTCAGATTATTTTAGAAAAGAGAAAAAATTCAAAATATATAATATAATACATTTTTTGTGCAGGTAATTATTATTTTGATATATGGCGTAATGATAATCATCTTATAGTCAAATTTCAATTTTTACATTTAAAACTACTAACTTTATTAAAATTAATTTTTTTTTTTTTTAATAAATCATTCATATGTTTATAAAAAAAAAAAGTACCATCTCATATTTTTCCTGTTTTTAGAATTGAATTATAGAATTGCGTATGAATTATGCATACTTGTGTTCGTTCAACTGCAGTATCCATTATAATTGCGATTTTTTTTTTTTTAAATATAGTCTTCTGACAAAAAGTGTTATTGTTTTTATTTATTACACAAGTAGAATTACGTGACTTTGCTGGAGCTCAGTATTTCCATCTAATTATATGGACATTATTATAGGTATAAATGTATTAATTAATAATTATTATAGGTTTAATAGGTACACATTATTATGTAGTTACTACATAATATTATTACAGAATGAGAAAAAATGTTGTTATACTGTGAAGCCATTATGCTGAAACGTCAAAAAAATAGTTTAAATATTCTGGCTATAGAGGCATCTATTTATAAACAAAGTGCGCTTAAAAGTTTACAAATTGTTTCGAGTAATTTTATCATTTTGTGCGGCTAGAAGAAAGTATCGTTGAAAAATTTCATTCATAACGTACATATAATGTATCAATTAAACCGGCACGTTTTTATGAAATAGACATTTTTTTTTTTTTTTTTTTGCGTACACTGACCCAAATATATCTGTGATTTCAATAAAAAAATATGGATTAATTTAATAATATGATTGTTAATATACGTCCAACAAAATGTTTGTTAATTTAGAAATAAAATATTTTGTTAATTCAATTATAAATATTTTGTGTATCTTTCTTTCTTTCTTCTTCTTCTTCTTCTTCTTCTTAGAACAAACGTCCATTTGTTGAAAAAAATAGTCAATTTAAACAGAATATTTTTTCACTTTAATAACATATTTTATTATAATAATAAAATCTGTATTATTTTAACAAATATTCGTTTGTTGAAATTTGATTGTTGCATATTGTTAATTCTACCAATGATATTTAGTATATGTACACTAACTGTTTTCGATGTACAAACTTTCGTGGATTACTCGATATCGATGAGCGCTAATTAAAAATACACTATTGTATTCGGCGGGTCATCTCGTATTTTCACCAAAATAATGTTCATGAATTAACATAGGTCCCAATTATATCTTATTTTTTAACGTTCGAATTTCAAATCGCATTGTGTTTATTGACGTAGAAAAAATATGCTTGAAGTACCCTACCTATATGGTATATTATTTAACAGTTATTTTATTATTATTATTATTTTTTTTTTTTTTTAATACGATGTCGGTAAACAAGACACGTATAATAATATGATTGATTATTATAAGCGTACATTTTTTTTATACCAATTATAATGTAATTAACACATTTTCGTCAACATGCACTCTCGCAAGACAAATATTTAATTATAGGAACCGATTGGCATTCAGTATAGTTTCCCTGCGAACACCTTACTTATAAGATATTTTGGACATATGCATGTACACATATATATATTATATATATTGTCATTATCGTCATCGGGTGTTGAAACGATTTTCTCGTTACGAAACACGACGACAATAATATGTACGTCAGCTATGACGTATATAACAATATACATAATAAAGCGGAAACAAACGATTTTCACCAGTTGAAAAATCATGATAAATCGCGTTTATGCTGTTATTTTTTTCTCTCGACACTATACGATGAAATGTCCTGCCATATTTCCGTACGTACGAGATTGTTTATAATATGATGGTCGTACATATTAGAGTCGAAATTGGTTTTGGTCGGGTCATTGTCGAAATTAAACTATAATATCATATGGGCACTATATGTATTAAGGAGCGAGTACACTGGGTCCGTTCAGTTCAGTTCTCTTACCTTATTCCGTCCACATCAGTTATTCAGTCTGGTATGTCTCGACTAGCACAAATGACCTGACCGATAACGGACGCCAAAACGTGATAAGAACACGTATGATAATACGGTTTCCCAAAACCTGCGCAGTTTGTCGTTGCTCGGTGAAAGTCGATAAAATATATTTTCATGTGTGTCACTTCTATCGTGTGCAAATGTGTATAATAACATATAATTAAAGTTTATTTCAAAAATTTAATTTAATTTAAAAAAAAAAAAAAGAAAATGGATTATAAAAATAATAACAGTGATAATAATTACGGACTGAACTGAACGGGTCCAGTGTGCTCGCTCCTTTATTGCGACCACTCGGAATGTGCACCCACAAACATTTTTACGTATTTATGGGTTTAGGTAGAGAGCCTAGATAATAAGAGAGTGGCCAACTCAGTGATAAGCCGCCATTTTTCGTGCAATATAATTCCCGCGTAAATTTTATTTGAATGTGTGAATGAGCATTATCAACACTGTTTACACAGAATAGAAATTAAAAATAATGTATAATATTTAACTATTAGGGGGTTATTTTTTTGTAAGTTGTGTTTCAAAAATGTACCGTAAAATGGGGTGATTTCGGACTAATGTATATTTTTAGCTTATCGGTTGTTTATTGCAGTTTATATTTTCCCAACCGTTTCAATGGTCGTACATGCATACAAAAGAAATGCATGTTTCTTATAGTACGGACATGTTAGAATAAAACAATATAGGTTTTAATAATTGTATTTAATATATCAAAAATATAGGTACCTATAGTAATTTTTAATTATCAGTTATCTTCTGTGTTTGCCGTTTGAATATATAATAGGGAAAGAGAACTGTGCCGTGTTGTCAGTCAATATGGATGACGGATTGAATTATTTTTAACATTTTTAACAAAAAATTTCAATAATCGTACTCTAGTTATACACAATAGTATTATACTATTTTTCTATATGTACCTATATAAAAAAAAAAAAAAAAAAAAAGATTAAAAGTGCATTCTAAAAAGTGTATAAAATACATGTAAGTAATATCACAATATAATACAAATGTATTAACCGATCACCTATGAATAATATATTATAAGAGAAATTTTATATTTTATATCAAAAACACCAGAAAAACGTCAAAAAATCGTATTAATTATGTACGCTATTTTAATGACATTTGGACGAAAAATGGCGTCCATAACAACTGATAACAGTAGACCAATAGAAAATCATCACCTAGTTGGCCACTCTCTTTATTATCTAGGCTCTCTAGGTTTAGGTAATCGAGTGTGCGTAAACGTAATGGACTTTTTCAAAACGGAATTGGGTCGATCGGACGTGTGCGTACACACGGAATACAACATTCCTATATATGATGTGTACTGTAACTGTGAAAAAAAAAAAAAACAATAGGTACGCGTGTACGTTTAAAACTATTAACGAATATAAAATATTATGTACATATGAGGTGTAGTGCGACCGTGTGCCTACAGGAAAATCGAAACGCGTAGTCTTTGTATTATACGCTCATCGGACGTCGTATGCAGTACACGCAATTAATCATACGCGTAATTAAAAATAATGTGCGCGTACGTATAATATATTATATTGTATCCTCTCTGGCGCGAGAATTTTGATGAATTTGACGTTGGTGTCGTACCTACTGCAGGTGTGCCCGCCGTCGTCGCCGAGGATTCCGTTTCGAATTCGTGCCCGGCCCGGTAACGATACTTCGGCGTCTATACTACGAAGTGTCAAAACGAGTGAAATGCTGTAATAGTCCCTAATGTGAACCGGAATTTCGCTCAAAGATTACTAACAAGAAAGTCGAAAAGTTATAATATTTGACTGCAGAGCCGTAGCAAGATTCGATGGCACCCTTGGCAAACAACCGAATTTCCGCCCCTAAATTGGTAATAAGGAAAAAAAGTCATACATTTTTTGGAGTTTGCGCCTCCATTCCTTGAAAACGTAGTCAATGAGCAAAAAGAGAAAGTCATCAACTTGCTTTTACAAGATTTTGCCCGTCGAATTTTCGCCCCAATCACCTTAGAAATGTAGAGATATATAGATATTACAGGATTTCGATGTTTGCGCACCCTTTTCTATTGCGTCTTTGGCCTGGGCCAGTTTCGCCAAGCCCTTATGACCCTGCGGCTCTGTATTTCAGGTCCTAATACGAAAACCTTTGAAACTCTGCACACCATAATATGATATTATTCGATGGCATAGGTAGCTAAAGATTGAAAAACTTTGAACATAATCATCATAATGTATTGAAACGTAATTTGTTTTAAACGACAATCATTGTAATTGACATGTTCATGAATCGACAAAGTTTGAAATGGTTTTATTTTAAATATAGACGTTTATTTGATTGCTATTGCGGTAGATCATAGTTGTCATCACGAATATTATCATAGATTCGCTATTTAGTACTTAACATAGATAAACTATATAATCCATTTATATTTATCCACTATCTCCCATTTCACTTTTAGGTTTCACTGTTACTCCGGCATAATTGGTGATGGAAACACTATTCCAACCGAATGCATTTTGGTTCAGTATCCTTTAAAATGTACACCATATGCAAGTCATTATTGAAATAAAGTGAATAAAGTATGATAAGCCAACACGCTCACTCCAATGATAACCAGAGATAATCATGCATTTTGAGCATTTCACATTTTCCGCGCATTTGTACACGGGGCACGCCACAGTATATATTTACAAAATTTGTTTTTTTCAAATCTGATCGATTCTAGTCTTTGTTTATTCAAACTTTTGCTGGTCTCCCTATTATTCGTATATTGATTCAATATCGGAAATTACGTAATTGATAACACTATCGTTTCATTTTATCACACAACATCATAATGTTACATACATATTTACTCATTCTGATTACCTATTGGAATAATCTATGGATCGCCTTTTGTAACATGGTATTTTATAATATATTGTATCAATTATTATACGGTAAAACTTGGGTATTTCAATTTTTAATACTGACCAATATAATACCATGTGTATAGCTTATATAATATGTCATTAGTGTGAGGAGGTTTAATTATTTTTCAATTTCTGTTTTAGATATGTTTTTGCCGAAGTATCGAAATGTTTTCCTTTCATGCAAAACATTTTGGTCAATTCGCTCCTTACGGATAATCTCACTCACAACAAACTTCTTAATTTATTTTAAACCGTATATGCAATAATGAATCATTACAATAAATAGGTATATATATAGGTATAAAACATTATAACATTAATTAGTTTATCGTCTTGATTCGAAATTAGTCAGCTGTTTATAATGTGTATATATAAGTATAATTGAGTGAAAATATCACCGTCGATTTTGAAATGATTACGATGACAATATTGTATAGTTTAACTATTGTTGCCGGTTATAATCAATTCAACATACTCTACCTCTACGTATACCAATTATATACCAATTATATGTGTATTATATTGCAAACATTGCGCAAAACCTATTGACCAGAAATATGGTTCCGATCGGTTAACCACGGTTGCATTTCGATAATGTGTTTTTGGAGTTTTGTGCAAGATACCTAATTAACAAGCGGTATGATTAGTTTTTCAAACAGTACATTAACATTTTTGGGTACCTACGCCACTAAAAAACGCTCACAACGAGATATTTTAAAATTAAAAACATAAAAAATAAGATTAAAAATCGTATTTTAATATATTTCATTCGTACCTATGAATATTACTTAGACTGCGTTATGATGAGCAAAATAAAAAGCAGACGGTCGTGATATAATAATTTCAATTTTTACTTTCCAACTTATCATATCTATCAAAAGTCTGAAAACATTTTCGTTTTATAACAATAATGTAAGTACTAATTTAGATTTATACAAAAAACATATACATATGTGCGTTATATATATATATACATGGATAACCAGTAAATCTATTTTTACCCCGTACACGCGCCCACAGCACGTGACACGTGTACGATTATGTTAACGAGTATACATATATTTATATATATATAGTGACTTTTGAGACGATTTCGCGAGTTTTCGACAGTAATAATATTCGATTGATACACTATAAGTAAATGGATTGGAATACTAATGGCAAAAAGTAATATTAATAAAAGAAATATCCCAAATTCATAAGAAAAAAAAATACCTAGTCGCCGTTTTCTCCAATATAAACTATAAATACTATTTCAAGCACAATATAACTATTGGATTCCCAACACCCCTTCGTCCAGATAATTATTTCAATTGACGTGTTTTTTCACCACGAAAATAAGGCACGTGTCTCGAAAAGGTCCTTTGCCACGTCACTGCAGACTGTCTCTTCCCGATCGGGAATACAAAAGAGCTGGCGAAAGATATTAGTACCGTCATTTTTAAGAGGTTATATATGGGGAATTTTTAAAAAATTTCGAGAAAAATTAAAATCTAACAATTAAAAATTGCATTGAAAAAATAATTTTAATAAGTATTACTTTTGCATTTCTTATTTTTAACGACATAAAACATCATAGAATGATGAAACAAAAATAAATGATAAGAACAACATTATCCAGCGTCCTGCTTTTTTATTTTTTTTTTTTTTTAAAAAAAAACAAATATTTTTTAAACAAATTGGAATATCGAAAAAGCTGACTACGCAGGGCTCTAGACAATGTTGTTATCTATGCTTAATGCATTTTTGTTTCATATTTCTAAGACATTTGCAGCGAGTTGTTAAAAATCAAAAATGCTAACGTGAGTTTTTCATATATTGAAAATTGTTTGCGCTGACATCGTCTCAAGATCGAAATAAGACCGTTTCCCGGGCGTCTGCAGTGGATTTCCTATTGTTTCCGAACGGTTAATGCAATCGAAAATTAAAGAAGACGATTGGAATAATATATATATATATATATATATATTATATTATGACGAGAAATTTTGAGAAGTCGCGAGCAAAACGCATACCTAATTTATGTATTATAATATATGGTGTGTAATATATGTGCCTGTTATCGTGGCTAATAATATATAAATAACATGCGTATGATAATGTAGTTTAATTATTTTAGAATTTCTCTGCGATTTCCGAATGTACTTTCACGGTGAGTTTATCGCACGCAAATTATACGCGTGTAGACGAGTCTTAATCATTGAAATTTTGTCCGAAATAACGCGTCAACGAACTCATGTATATTATATTATTATACATTAACAAGTATGGATATTGGTCAACACGATCGGTGCTGTCGCTCCACAAAAAAATATTGATACGGCGGCTGAGGGAAAGTCGAATATCGCTATCTCATTTCGGACCGATATGCTCGTAATCGTCACCCGAATCGGTTCGATCCAACGATGTTGTAAAAACTAAAAACTCGAGTAGGTAAAAAAATATATAGAACGCATTTTTTTCTTCTTTTTTTACGATCGGTCCCCGTATAGGTATACATATTATATTACATAAATTGTACATAAATTATATTATTAAAACACGGAACGTGATTTTTTTTCGTGACAAAAATATTTTCAAGTACCTATTCTAATTATTACATGAAAAACAGTATTAAAAAACATCACTTAATTTGGTACTAGTTTGTCCATTGGTCTGACCCGGTTTTTTTTTTTTTTTATCATTTGTAGTAAACAATATTATAAGCTACAAGAGATTTATTTTTCGAATAACTACGATAAGAATGTTTTTAGGTTCATACTTTTATAATCAGTTTATGACCCTTTCATTTTTATGAATTCATGTTTTTTCGAATATGATTTCTTTCTCAATGCATATTAAATAGCATTCAATTACAGTAATCACTAAGTTTTATCGTTTTTCAGCGAATCTTGATACACACTTATTTAATAATATACATTATAAAATGCCGGAAAGCACTTCGCACGTTGCAGGGTAGTATAATGATGACGGATATATTAAATTTAAAAGGAATGATAAATCATTTTTTCTAAAAAAAAAAAAAAAAAAACGATTCTGAGCGAAACTTTGAACAACATACTTGACAATTTTACTGCAGATTATATTAATAATATATATATGATAATATTATATAATATAATGACTAAACGAAGTTTAAAAAAATGCAAAAAATTATTTGAACACAGGCATCCACGCATAACAACATAGTTAGTTTCCGCTAATCTACGTAGAACTGTCGAAAACATGAAAAAAATATCACTTGAATACGAATTGATAAAAGTAGTTCTTCTATTTAAATATACTATATTATACTTAAGAATTGTATTTTATTTTATAATTTCCACCAAGAATCGTGCAGCACTACAGGTCGCACGCCAAAAAGCCACACGCTGTTGACATGACATGTAAAATTCAAAATTAAATAGGTATAAGCTGATATATTTTCAAAAAAAAAATCGTTTTTTTTTTTTTTTGCCCACAAAGTTTAATAAATATATGGTCCGAATTTCAAAAATATCGTTTATATAATATTTTGATCAACAAAGTGTTTTGAAAGTTGTTTATGTAACTTTAAACTTATTACAGGAGGCGTTGCTCCTCTTTAACGTTTCGTTTTTGGACTACTATATGGCCATCATCCACTGCTATATTATGATTTATAGACATATAGGTACTAAGGAAGAACCAACATACACATAAGTGTAATTATATACGAGTATATATGGTTTTACAATAATAAAATTATTAAAACCATGACAAAATAAACAGGTATGACAGCAACTTGCATGTTTTTGTTCGACCAGCGCAATCACGGTGGACGCTTTTCTCCGCTTATCATCATCTCAGTATCTACGATTATCATGATTTTTGTTATCTTATTCTTGTCTTATTGCCACCTTTTTTGTTTTTTGAAAACATAACAAAAATATTTAATTCACTTTTAAGCGTATTTTATAATTTGTTAATTAATCATTAATTCGAATAAATGTGCCACCCTGTGTGTTTAGTGGTTGTTTAAGTGGAAATAGACGTAAAGGTATTGTAAATAATTCCAAAATATATTTTTACGTGCATTTCCCAAAGATGTAAAGTTGCGTGTGAAATGGCTCGAACAAATTAAAAAAGGTTCAAACACACATACCGTGAATTTTGAATGCGGTACGTTATAATAAAAATTATGATATGAATTTCACTGTATAATTATGTTATAGTTAGGTATAATTAAAAATAATAATTAATGTACTGTGAAAATATAGATTTAAGAATTAAACTTTATACTTACTCTTAATTACATAAATAAAAGATTAATGAAGAAAATTGCCACAATAACGCTCAACACGTAACGAAAACAATGTAATTATCACACGTATACTATCTTCAATCGTGCACCGTTCTACCGAGAAAAGAACATTGATGAGACATTTGGAGAAAAGCAATATGGCGGTACTTGCGTAGGTATCACAAAGTTGCCAGCATACCTGTTTATTTTGTCTTATGATTAAAACTATCTGTAGGTACGGTTTATTGAACAAGCCCCAGCTTCCGCGGTTAACGAGACTCGATGTCGTAATAGCCTTGTATGCGCGACCGTACGGTTTGCATTATAAACGCCAATGTATATAGGTATAATATGCGTCTATATTGTATCTATACATACAGTGTAATTGAGTACAATAATCACTCTAAAGTCTAAAGAAACCAGTTTACGCGTACAATTCACTCGGTATACGCAAACCTGCATTGTATCAATTGTTCTACGTGCAAACAAAAACTCCCATTTATAACAGCCCGATTTCGTCATTCCAATGTATTATTATATTATACACTATCCGCGTATTATATATTTATATATGTCTCCTATATATTATAATACCGCATCTATTTATATATATATATATATAAATAGCCCATTTGTCTCGATGCAATTAAAATTACATTTACCTCGTGCACAAGACTGAAACGCATAAGATATATTAATACGCTGTCGGGGTTTTTTTTTTTTTTTTTTTTTTCATCATCGGTGAGAAGGTCCACTTGCTCTTATCTCCGACGATAATCGATTTTCCGCACATTTTCCAGTCGGCCTGACGACTGCCCTGTAGTCGTATAAACTATACGTAACGATGCATGCGCCCATATGTTGCGAAAAACGGAACTATTCTTAATACACTCGAGAAAAATAATTCAAATAATATATAGGGCTCTAAACCGAAAATGCATTTTTTTTTCCCATTTTGATTTTGGCGTACAATAGTGTCGTATTTTTAAGGAAGTTATGGTTATAGATTAAATTTGAATTAACCAAGTATCTGCGCGGGCATCTATATCGATTTTGAAATTTTACCACTTGGGTATTTATTTCGGGTTTTTCTAACAGTTTTAATGGGTTAACTGTCATTTAAAATAAGTATTGAAACCGATTTCAAACCCTAGAAATAATATTCAAATAATGTTTCTGGAGAAATTTATGGACAGGGGACAAATGGTTAAAAGTATAATATTCTTGTAGAAAAATGTTTTCAAATAATTATAAAGAAATTTTTTTTGAAACTGTAATTTTCTGAAACAATTGTTTCACTAAAAACATAATTAGATCATTATTTTGCTTTTTGAAAATGTATCAAAGATATATATATATATATTTTTTTTTTTAGTTAATATTCCCTGTAGTATTATACATCGTGATTATTAAAACACTATTAAGTTTGGCCTAAGATAACTGTCACAACAATAGCTCGTATCTGGACGAATTTCCTGTACACTTAATTCAAATATTATGTAATTTTAACTTCTGTCGTCGTCGTTGTTTATGTATTTACGTTATTATTATGTTTATAATTCAAAAGGACCAATGATTC
This sequence comes from Pemphigus obesinymphae, assembly GCA_025469235.1. Classification (NCBI taxonomy): domain Eukaryota; kingdom Metazoa; phylum Arthropoda; class Insecta; order Hemiptera; family Aphididae; genus Pemphigus; species Pemphigus obesinymphae. Next base: position 14,099 of record JAIPRL010010751.1, read on the forward strand.
TCGATCTTCTTAAAAAGGAAATCAAGTCCAGTCGACAAATTAGTGAAAACGTTGATGCCTCTTTTTTTTACTTATTAACTTTTGCAGGAGGACTCTCCACAAATATTTCATAGCGCCAACACTGAGAAAATATAGCTGTAGTGGATTTTGATTGACGGAACAAAATCAGAAAATGATCCCAAGCACTCTGTGTATTATATATAAAGCTGACTATGGCAAAAGCTCACCAGAGAACAACGTTCATCGATTTAAGTAAGAAAATAGCAGGAACGAGCAATAAAGAATACACGCGAAAGAACACACAGGACACAGTATGACAATCAACAGATCCTGTCAATTATGGTATGACGTAATCGTGCAACCAAGGAGACGAACTTCGGGTCCAGGCCCTCCGTTAACACATGTATAATAGTAATACTTCTTCTTCTTTTTCTTCTCCTTCGCCTTCTCTCCCAACTATGTGGGGTCGGCCACCCTGGTCCTACACTTCCACTTAACTTTATCTCCCGCATCTTTTTCACTTACTCCCACCTTCCTCATATCACTAGCCAATACATCCCCCCATCTCTTTTCCGGTCTTCCACCCCCCTTTTACCAACAACATGCATTTCCCTTACTAATCTTACTGCCTCAGTCTCTTCCCTCCTTAATACATGCCCGAGCCATCTTAATCTATTCTCTCTCATTTTGTCTACTATCGAAGCTACCCC